>WURT03264760.1:0-25707 GCA_009936505.3 Holothuria glaberrima
CTTCCACTTAAAAGAGTGCTAAGAATCTGCTTAAACAACTATACTCTGCAATTAACTGAAGAAGACATGTGATGGCCCTGTCACTTTTCACTGCTTAATTGGTACTACATCTCGAATGGACTGTTGTGAAAACTTCTGGTATGTGAGTTATAAACTTGCTTTGGACTCTTCAAAGGCTAGCTGCCTGAGCATATGTGGAGAGAACTTTGTATGTGCATGTGGGATGCAAGTAACTATTCATCCTTGCAAAAAGAACAAATTGGATGTGGAGCTACATTGTGACATTCAGTACACCCAAGACTGCTTCTCAGTAAATATCATGTTTGCATCCATGAACTGTAACTATAAGGGTGTGAAAAGGACAAAGAAGTATGACCATTTATGTTCTTTAAGTGCTATAGTTGCATGCAGTATTGGGATCCAGTGAAAGACGACACTACAGGCAGAATAAATATACATCTCTAGCATCACCATGACAGTGTTCATTATGGATATAAAGACTTTGCCCCATGATTTGCCTATGGATATTAAAAGATATGATATTTTATGAGTAAAACTCCTCACATAACAAATTCTCATGGGAAATATTTCCCATGGGGAGTATTCCCCATAAGAATTGCCCGTGAAAAGCTCCCCATGGGGAACGCTCCACGGGAAGCATGGGAAATTCCATGGGTTTTTTTTAAGGGTATACGGCCATGGCGAACTCTGTTTGAAGAGCCCCTCTTTAAGGCTCCCCAAACAAAGGATAAGACTGACAAAGGAATATACAGCCTCAGAGAGGTAGCCTGGGCGAAATCCTTGTGGTGGGTTAGTTAGTTAGATGAGATTTAACGACACACCAACACGAATGTGTTATAAAGTTTCAACTAGATAAAAAAAAAATAAAAAAAAAATAAAGTTCAAATACGGTTTCAAATACCGTTCAAGTTCGGTTTCAACTACAGTTCAAATACGGTGAAAGTCCTTCCCTTTAGTCGCCTCTTACGACAGGCTGGGAATACTGTGGGCATATTCTACAATCCCCAGCCAACAGGGGGCTCCTTGGGGAAAGTTCATTACTCCAAGCGGGCAGAAATCACCTTCGGGTCTACCTATACACAGTTTATACCGACGCAGACCCTTCCTTTACCAGTCACCCGTGCATGAATACCATCCCTGAAGAAGTGTTCTAAAGGGAGGGTTTCACATTTACTTAAGATCATGTTAATTTTTAACTATGTTTACGGCAAATTTTTGTCGATGTGAAGTAGCTTTGGTTGCCTACTGGATGGTGCTAACTTTGGTAAGTTACTTTAGCGTTGAATTGATTATATCTTACGGAATCCTCATTATTTAGTGATGTTTCTATTTTTGACCACGTGTTATTCAAGGGGGTGCGTAAAGAAAGGGGTGACACCTCTTCTCTTTCATTTTTTTTAAGTTTCTTAGATACAAAATTGTGCTTTCTTAGGTAAAGCTTTGAAAGCACTCGTGTTTAAAAATGCTACTTTACTGAATGTTTCTTTTTCGCCGTTGACATAACAACCCTATAATGCCTGAGGGATGGGGCAGGGGGAATTTTTCAATCACTAGACGCGTTGAAGCAATGTTATTTAGTTCTCAATGGGAGAGAACTTTAATGTCGGCGCCCTCCCCTACCTCTCCCTCTTCCAAGCTAGGCCACAGCCCTGGCTGTTGAAAATGGTCCCACTGCAGCTCGATCTTTGCCAAGTTGAGTAGCGTACCTGGATACAATAACGAGCGACTAGGTTACGGCCCGTTACGAACGTACGGATACAGTACATGATACACACCTACATTCATAAATGTCTGTACAAGCAGCAGAAAACAATGCAATACCACCGACCAGAGCAATAATTAACGTTACATTATAAATATTATACATTGCACGTTAGTAACAGCCAGTGGCGTACGCAGGATTTTTCTCAGGGGCAGGCATGCAGTATGTTGTGGGATCGCCGGCCTGGGGGAGGGGTCTAAGAGGAGGGGGTCCTTAGATGCAGTCTGGTGCCACATATGGTACCTTTTAAAGTAAAATTTGTATTACAAAATTGACGTATTTTTAGGAACTAAAATAAAATTGGCCTCGAATGAGGGGGTCAATGGTGGGACATCCCTTCCCTCCGAAAATTTTTAAAAAAAATCAGGTGTCCTTAGATTCAATCTGGTGCCACATATGCTACCTTTTGAAGTAAAATTTGTGTTTCAAAATTTGCGTTTTTTTTAGGAACTAAAAAAAATTGGCATCAGTGAGGAGGCCACGGGGAGGCAACCCCTCCCCTTTGAAAATTTTTGAAAAGTTAGGAGTCATTACATGCAATCTGGTGCCACATATGCTACCTTTTAAAGTAAAAATTGTTAAAAAGTTACGTATTTTTAGGATCTGAAAGAAAAAAAATTGGCATCCGTGAGGGGGCCATGACCCAATGCCCCCCTGCGTACGCCACTGGTAATATCTCTGTGTGAAAGGTTCTGCAATAATGCAAGGTCTAAATAACGTTCGTTGAAGCACACTTGAATTCGATATAACGTGAGATATAATATGTGCCTACGTTCACTATACTGTTTATAGCCTATACTTCTCGATTCAGTGCATTTGTTAACATTGCAAGTAAACAAATCACCGTATAGTGGGGGCACACAAAGTGAATGCAACTGTACGTGTTATACAGCCCAGCCGAGACATACAAACTGTAGGTACATCCGATACAACGGTACTCAATTCGTGTTTCACTCTATTAACTCAAACGTTTAGAAGCCCAAGAGGGTTGACGGCCAACTTGGTGAAGGCGAGTCAACTGCCGGTACGTTTAAGCTTGTACCTTATAGTGAATACGCCATGAATAGCATTTACCTTCCGTGTACCCTAGGCTCGGCTATAGCGTAACCTTAGATCAAGATAGACCCCAGTAGTACACGCTACAACTCTGAACTTAGGGCCTAGGCCTAGGGATATTAACGTACGCTCATTCATACTTAGTAAAAATCCTCAACTCCTATTGGTTCATTGCTGTCAGGTGACCGTGTGTTATCCTAGGATAACCGCACGATAAATAAAGAGCAAAACCACCGGCGGATGGATACAATAATACCAAACTATACTGCACTTAGATCACCTGCATATTATATGACTGGCTTGCATGGCGCATATATAGCCCATAGAGCAGGCCTAGCCTATGTAGCCATTACACATACATATAATGCACAGCCTGCTCTATAGTTTGATAGGCCTACTACTCACGTCAAGACCTGCTAAGAATTCCATTTCTAAGAAAGCAACGCTTTTGTTTCCAAATCCTACATGAAACCTCAGAGGCAAAAGATTCTTACACATTTCAGTTTTAAGTTAAATAACCTAGGCCTATAGCCTCCGTAGTCCGTAACGTTACAACTTACATTAAGGTTTATCGGCGACCACTGAAATCTCGAACGGAATCAACGTTACTAACGTTACTGCTGTTCTAGGGCTGAGATACATAATATATGTGCAAACTTTTCTCCAAATGTACGTTTCAAATGCTGTAACTGTTTTTCTCCCAAAATCAGTAGTTAATCCTACATGCTGGGAAACTGCCCTTAGCTATTTTAAAAATTTCTTTCCCGTCATATCAGGCATACGGCGGGTATCTTGGATTAAGCCAAGTTCAATAGAGTATTGTGTGTGCATTCACACATGAAGCCACTCAGGAAATGTACAGTGACCAGCACAATGGAAGCAGTGTGACAGTATTCTTCGTTGAAGTAAAACACAATGGCCACTGTGGCGGTCAAGATTTCCTGTTATTCTGTTGAGTGATTCAGCTTTTTTTTCAATTGGGCTGAGGGCACTTTCCTCTCATGTATGTAAATTCCAACTTGAAAACACTTTAAAGGGAAATATTGCGTTTGAAAAAATATCACAAATGATACCAAATTAATCCCATTGTGTTTTTTAACATTTGGCTATCTCTTTACATACAACTGTTTCGAAAGCGAACTCAATCAACCTGCTTAGACCCAAGGGTTACAATTCGAATAACAGTAATAATTATAACTGTGTATGGTATACGAGCCTGGGAGGTGATAAGAGCCCCTTAGTATACTAACTGTAGTTCAATACAGACAGTATTGTAGCGATTCTCAGTAGTTCGTGATTTACGAACATTTTGTACATACTGTGACAAGGCGTTTGTTATTATCAACTCCCTTGGTCTGACTTAACGTGATAAAAATGATTTGATTGGTGTATTTCAAATCAGGTGTGACGAAGGTGTGGTTTTGCATGCATAATTGTTTGGGTGAACAAATTTGTCATTTGTTACGGAAAGGTTAATTACTTGCTAGTTAAGGCTTACTTGGAAGAATTTTTATCCCAGTTACCTCTCTTTCATCGAACAGGACCTGATCGTATGCAAAAGAGGATAGGTTAAATAAAAAGTCGGACAAACGCAATATTTCACTTTAAAGCTCAAGAATACCTGAACAGGCCGGTTAGGGTTTAAACAAATGATGAACAATTTTAAAAAGACCGCGCTGCTTTAGCAAACTTGTACGGCGGATAATCTCTGCAGTCCCTGTACTGTCGGAATGCAGTATAGCATACAGTGTATACGTCGCTTGGTGGAATGCATGTTTAGTACACAGTATGCACGCACAGAAGGTACATAACGTACGTGCCGTGCTTCAGCTCTGTAGTGAATACTAACGTTGCAACTCTGTGTGCAGTGCAAATGTGCATGGTACACATGCGAGATTTCGTGACTATACGGTGTTGCCATGGATGATTACACCTCGAGTTATGTTACCAACTGTTAATTTTTTGTCCTCTTAAGGCTGTTGAAGTCTTTAAAGAAGAAAACTCCCCCCCCCCCAAATTTAATCACATCGTTGTTATGTATCGTCATTTATGAATATTTTCATTGAATTAATTTTGTTTAATAGTACTTTGTTAATTGCACAAGAACATTGTTTTGAATGGTTGTAATCACGTCTCATCTTTCTTCGGGGTTTTGATTTCAATAAAAATGTGGTTATCTGCAAACACAAATTTTCTTTTTTTCTCTCGTCGTTTTTTATTAAAATATTGTTTGTATGAATGAACACGGTGAATCAACGCTGGAATGTACATTAAATAGAGGATAATGCACTCCGGGAGTTAATGCTTTGGCTTGCACCCTCGTGCATCGCTTGCATTAGCCCAGATCGTGCATTATCTCTACTTAATGCACGGTCCAGCGTTAATTAACCCTTTATGAGTCCTCTAAGTTACGTTAAGTAAATAAAGTTATAATAGTTAGGCTTTACAGTTTGAAAGTAGCTACAAACCTGACAAAGTCATTTGAATTGCTTAGCTCCGTAACTGGGTTATGTATTAGTTTACCTTGCATGATAAAGGTAGGCTACTAAAGGCACAACGTCGATCCACTTCACATGTGGAGTGTAACGTTAGAGTGTTATGGCTATGGAGGCTATTAAGTGTAACGTAATGTATACTACAGATCTGTGCGAGAGCTAAGTTGTCAAGTCCTTTCAACTCCCAAGTTATAGAACCAAGCTGAATCCGCGGTTTAACGAGAAAAATGACTACAACTATTTAGCGAAAGAACTTAACTATTAACTTAACTATTTAACCCACTCTTCATGTGTAAAAGCCTTATGTCGCTAAGCTACTACTGGTAATGTTATAGGGAGCCCTTCCGGAGGCCCGCATACATCTTACCTATCATCTCAGGATTTCCAAAGATCCTTCCCAAATTTTACAACATTTATACTTCCCTTTCGTTCATAGTGTTAAAATAAATTAATTTGGATTATTCCAGGAGGATTCCTTCTTCACCAAACCACTGAATTTTGATTGTCAGTACTTTAAAAATCCAACTTTTAGGCCATTTGTGTGCACATGAGTCGCGAAGACGTCCAGGTTTCCTTGTTGCTAAGGATAATTTGCATGGTAACCATCCGGCAAACGGCGGTGAATCGCTCCAGGAGCGATTTCATTTTTGCCGGCTGCGTTTTTCACCAATTGCCGGATAGCCGCAATGCCGTTGCCGTGTCAGTGTGAACAAACCTTCATTTTGCTTTAAGAATTAAAATTGCCGTTGCAGCAGCGTTTGCCGTTACCGTTGCCGGACAAGTGTGAACGTAGACTAAGGTAATTACTAAATGATGGTTGATAGTTTGATCATGGAGCTCCGTAATAGCTCCATGGTTTGATACAATGATACTACTGCCTGTACTAGTGAGCCATCTGTAATTGTGTGGATTGAAGAGCCAATATATGGACAATTCCTTGAACAGTGCTGTATGATTCCGTTGCATTACACGTGCATATAATGCTCTCAACCTAGCGAACTTTCTCAAACAGATGTAATTTTGATTTGAAACCGAAAGTTAGCTACATACTTCGGTGGATGGCAAAGATGTTCACATACAAAATATTGTACCTAAGTTCCCACGGAATGTTATGCACAACAAATCCACACCTTGCACATTTTGACTCGTTGAAATAGTCACAATTTTCTGCTACATAAAAGTTCTTTTCTACATCTGCTCCTATGTAGTTGAATTCTGACAAACAATGTGGAAATAAAATGAAAATTCCTCCTAATAACAGTTCTGTTCTTAAAAAGAAAGGAAAACTTCTCAAGTGTTTAACATTTGGGACATAAGTGAAAACACTTGGCCCGCTGTACCAACAGTACAGTACCATACATGTACTGCATGCAAGGAGTGCAATGATAATCTGAAATACGCTGATGCACTTACCTACGTAGCAGACTATACGGCATATTCCTTGTTCAGTCATATTCCTAACAGGTGGGTTGGGCATCTGAGGAGCTGAGCAAACGGAGTCCGCCTCGCGAGGTGCTGATGCACCTGTTTAAGCTTTTTACTGTCTCAGCCATAGAGGGCAACAATTTGGATGTAGGAAAGTAGCTCAATCCCTACTATCGAAGCTGGGGCTTCGATTAATGAATATGAGCGGTAAGAACGATGCATGTGGTTGAGGCTTATCGTTCGATAATGAGCTCGTTCAATGAGGAAAGTTTGCTTCATTCTGTCCGCCTTTGGTGATATTTGTGTTGATCTTTTATAATTCAGGCCTTGAAGTGCAGTTGTTTTACGACGCTAAGCCACCACAAATGTAGGAAAAGCCTATTTAGCTTATGAACTTCACGTCGGGTGGCTTACCAAGATCAAATTTGGTCTCTTTTGAATTTGAACTACCACTTCAGATGGGAAAACCATAAATAGCTCTTGGATGAAAAACCCACCTAACTTTTACCTGGCCAGGGATCGAACCCTGTTGTCAAGCTTCATCGGTTCAAATGCTTTCCCCTTTATCGATTCGGCCACAGCACCGGTCAATCTTCTGCAACCGGTTGATCTGCAGCAAGATGTTTGTGAATCATGTTCGTACAGGGCAAAGACCACAATGGGATTACATTGGTGTCACGTTGTGATATATTTTCAAGCGCAATATTCCCTTTAAAACTGCTCCCTTTTTCGAATTCACAAAGTTCACATTATTTTGTTCTGTGTTGTAGTCTGTTGTTCCGAACCGTGATACTTTTTCTCCTTCCTCCCATAAACGATGCTTTCACCGTACGTACAGTGCCTTGATTGAGATCTGGTGCATGCGTAATCATTTTTGTCTCCCTTGCTTTTGGGAGGTGGGTAAGCTTGAACACAAAGTACTGACGGCAATTTTTTTGTCTTAATTTGTCTGAGCAATCGCGTTCCCTAAATAGGCATCGTTTGTACACGAGCATCGTTGTAGCGTAATTTTACTATTTATCTGGCTTTGTAATACAACTAGTCGGTACTCTCGGTGTCATTGGGTCACTGAGAAGCTTCACACACATTCAGGGCGGTATTGCTCATTAAGCACTCTGTACGGCTCAGCGTTTATGTGTGCTCAGTTAGTCTTAGAGTATACCAAATAGTTAGGTCAAGACTAGGGCTAGCCAAGAATGTTAAGTTATATCAGTCGTTACTGTTGTCCTACAAGCCTTGGGAACACAGAAGAAGTTAATGGTAATTTCCAGGGCTTATTTATATATTTATGATACGTTTGAGCTTCCATCACTTCACCGTGGAATATTTCGTCATACATTATGTATTGAACTGGTAAAAACTGTCTTTTACAGACATATCTGAAAATAAAAGGATCGAAATAATTTGCTATTCCGTTCATTTTTGGCAAAATCACACCAAAACGATGTGTTTATTCACTAACAAGGTGTTTTTTGTGACACCACGAAATGCTAGTGATATAAACCCAGAGTCTAGTTCAGTTTTAGGTTCACGCAGGACAGCTATCCTACGGAATTTGAGGGTATATCTTCTCCACTTACAGGACAGGTTGAGCTTACACAACCTGCGGACATGGCCGAATTGTTGTTTTCCTCATTCTGTGCTAATTCAGATTCATTCAAAATGTCTACAAGTTAGCAACTACATGCAGTGTAGCTCTTGAGCATACCCTGTTTCATAAAAAAAACAGGAAACTGAATGTTGGGGTTAAGCCCTTTTCATAGTTGGAAGAGTAATTTATCAAGTAGACTACAGTTATCACACGAATGATTTCTGCACAGACCGGGAAACTCAACTGCAAGTTGTATTTTAAATGAAATCCTTTGATTTGTGTAAAGCTTGACTTTAGGTACTGTTACTAAGGAACGATTTCAAACAGGTCCTCTTGGATAACAGAACACTCTATTTAATTCACTTTTAGCATTCAGGTTGCATGGTCCTCTTTTTAAGAGTAAGTTTAAGTTACGGCAGAATCCTCCCCACTGTTACTTTTAGTGAGTCATACCTCAGAAAACTTCTCCCTATCCATAACCAGGATCTGAGAATTTGGCCAGGGGCTTTTCGTACATCTCCAATGCAGAGTCTCTATATCGAAGCGAACGAGACACCCCTTCAGATAAGGTGGAAGAAATTGTCGCTCCAATTTGCCCTCAAACTGAAGAGTCAAAGAACACAACCCGACCTTTGAAAAGACCTTCAACCATAAGTTTAGCCTCATATATCTCACAAAAGCTGCAGCTATTCCCTCATGTGCTCTAAGGGAAGCTCTATCACAGGTGTGTACTAATTCCCCGATTTCGTGGCGCAGTTTACTTCTCCATCATTCCTCACTGGAAGTTAGTTGAACCAGTTGTTGACCTTAGTTTGAGGAATTTTCTGAAGAACTCAACAAATGAACTGGTGTTTCGTGCCAACGTTAATGAGTTGAGATACAACTACCGTCGTTATCATACCATCTATACCGACGGCTCAAAAGCCACGAACAGGACTGAAGCTGCCGCGGCAATCCTGGAGGCATCCCTGTAAGTCAGACTACCAGATGATGCATCAATATTTACTGCCGAACTCCAGGCACTTAGGATGGCATTCGATTTGATGGAAAGCTCTGACGGTCACCAGTTCATTGTTTTCACAGACTCCCTATCCAGCCTTTCAGCACTTAAAAGCTATGAGGAAAACATCCCTCTGTTACAGCTCTTCGTGAAGCTTACTACTCAAATTTGGTGAGGCTACATAAATCAGTTGTGGTATCGAGGGTCCCAAGCCACGTGGACATACGTGGAAATGAAAAGGTCGACGCACTTGCCAAAGAAGCCCTACAGATGAACATCACCAACGACTACTTACCTCACACTGATTACCGTCCTAAGATCAATTGCTATGTAAAAATCGAATTAACAAGAACTGTTGGGTTCCTTCCCTCAGAACAAATCGTACCAAATAAAACCAGCGGTCGGGACTGTGGATAATGCACCACCAGTAAGCGGAGAGATGATTCAGTTCTGACTAGGGTTCGCGTCGGCCACACTTACCTTACCCATGCCTATTTACTCCACGGGGATGAGAGACCATACTATATTCCCTGTGATTGTGCTGTCACCGTCAGTGACATTCTCGTTGAGGCTGTTATGAATACTCTCATGTTCGTCAGAAGTACTACACTGTGCCAATTCTCAAAACGTTATATGAGCACACAGACCCTGCTCTCATTCTGGGCTTTCTCAAAAAAAGTAACCTCTATAGAAATTTTGACATGACTCCCGCTTTTGCATCTGCCTAGACGTTCTAGTAAAATTTTACACCATATTTACTTTTTAGTTGATTTTTATTCCTCCATTCTAGCCGACACTATATAACACATTCTTGCTGGTGTGTCGTTAAACCCCATCTAACTAACAAACTAACTAACACACTGTTACTTTCAGCCACGTTTACTGCGATGTTAAAATGGGTGTTGCAAGCCCTAGCTTAATCGTTCTGTAACCTTTTGGGTTGTTATACCATTTTAATGTTGATGCAGGAAATTTGTAACGTTAAATAAACTAATTCAATTAAATAAATTAAAAAGTTTCTGATATGATTACCTGAGATGAAGTAATTATTTCGTAAAAGTAATTATAAGATATGAAAAGCTCTTTTACTTATTATCTCTCTACAACCGTCACCCAAAAGAAATAGAGTGGCCCTTGGAAAACTTTATTGCATCTTTCTTACTCATGTAGGGTCTTTTTTACAGCTGCAACAGAGGCGTGTCTCCGTATCGATGAGGTTGGTGAATAGAAACTTGTGTCCAAACTCATCTTTTCCGAGCACTGCTTTCACTTATATGCAGTAAGGGCAGTCTAACTACATCCATTGGATTTACCCAAGCAGTTGCGGAGGGGGGGGGGGGTCGGGATGATTTAAAGTGATTATTTAAGTGGCTTAGACCGCAGGATTTAGATTTGTTTGGAAGACCTTCTTATACGGTGTTGGTGGCATGTCGATGATCTACTGTTACTTTATGAAGTTTCCGTTCTTTAAAAATTAAGTTCAACTCTACTGGGTGCATGGAATCGAAGATCTCTCTAAAGGTGCGTTCACATCAAAACCGAAATCTGCAGCGTTTTGCGGAGGAAGCCGCAAAGCAAGTACACATTTCAATGGCATTTCACACAGTAATCGCGATGTGAAAAAAGTTTTAGTATAAACCTTGCTTGACATCAAGCAGGGCTTCTTTTCTTAAATGTATATCCAAGTTTGGAAGTGGCTTCATTCTTAATATTTTGCCCAGAAACTGCGATGTTGACATATTAAAATTTTTTAAACCCTTAGTCGCTTGAACAACCCTTCAAGAACGAAGCAAATCATCTAACATTATAGGCCGTTGCCTTTCTGAATATCTCCATTGGGGTTCGTTTTTATCGGCAGGAAAACGAACCTCAAGCATTTTCTGACGGTATAAGTACAAATCTGTGAATCAGATTTTCATACGTGGAAGCACTTCATTTGAGGAACCTGTCGTTTGGGATATGAAAAATACAAAAAGGTGGCTATGACAACCTAATTAAGGTAAACATTATTCATAATTGAACGAAACCACAAAGTGGTTTAGGACGACTTAAGAAACTTACTTGTTAATAGTCGACTGGAAATAAATAAAATTTCTTGGAAGGGTAAGAACGAAACTCGTGGAATGAAACTGAACTTTTACCCAGGTAATTCATAAATCCAAAAAACCAAACTTACAGGCTATGGGATTTATCACAGGGTAAAGTTGTCCTTTGAGTTACTCTCGTCAAGTAACACCTTGCATTGGAGGTTATCGGAATGACAATTACCTATGACGGTCTTTTTGAAAATAAAGATATTCAAAATACCTATTTCTTCGTCTGTGTACATACATGGTTGACGGTTAGAATTCCACCATAACGACAAACATACTTCACAATCGACCTTCTCATTATCACCTTCAAGTATCCTCATCTCTTTAGTATCACTTTCAGACTTGGCGTTACGTTCGTAAGATAACTTCAACGAATCGATGACCTGAAACCCTTTTCCAACCTTTTCGAGAGGTTTTCCCGCCAGTCTACCGATATTCTTTCGAATATGCTTAACATGACAGGCAAAACATTTTCTATCTGTGACGAGGAACTTATGGTGAAATAAACCAAGTGTCATGAGTAAACTCCAAAACAACGATGGCCATTTTTCTTTTCGTCTGTTGGAGTTCCTCATCATATCCATCGTAACGGATTCGTAATCCATGACAATTTCTTAGGCTTTAATGATAAAAAGTGGCAGGCCTTTGTTGCCCAATCGTAAATGCAAGGAATATGTGGAACGTTTGATCAAACCTTCAGAAAGATCGAGAAATGATTAGAAGAGATTGTCTTACTTAGGATACTTCCTTGTAAGAAAGTTTGGACAGATTCCGGCTTAACTTCCTTTCCAAAACAAGCTGTTATATTTTCAATGCAATTGAAAAAACATGTTTATTAAAGGTTAGAGAGTGATTAGCAGCTTCTTTCTTTCAATAACCGTTACCTGCTCAATGTTTTTAATGGTAGACAGATGGGCAACTCATTAAGTTTATGTCCTTGATGCCATTTGATGATATGACATTGAAAGTTAATCAAAATATGAAAGAAGTATCTTGTGCTGCTATTTTGAAAAATAAATTAACAAAGATAGGTGCATGTTTCAGTATGGTACTTTTCCAGTCCTTTCCGTAGGCGACAGATCAGTGACGTTTGTCGTTGAAGGTACAAAACAGGCCGTGCCCAGAATCAGGGCCAGATTTACGGCCGGGCAAACCGTGGTCCAGGCCCCGGGCCCCACATTTAGGGGCCCCCACGTTTGGTTGTCCAAAAATGGAGGCATAAGATTCCTGACTGTCCGTCCATCGATTGTCAACATGTAAAATACGGACCTTTGTTCGCACCTACACTGAAAACCTCTGCAACTTGCAAGGCCTGGGAAGGATTGCATGGGGGTGCGTGCCCCCTATCGATTTCTGAAAAAAAACTGAAAATTTGAAAATGAACACAAAGGGCGTTTCAGAGGATCTATTGTCATCATTTTCTGTCAGAAATGTTTCAAATGTTTCTCAAAATATCATAACTTTTGCAAATCCTTCGCAAACTTCAAATTTTTTCCTCTTCAAACGTTACCTCAATGTTGTTCTTATTATCAGTATCTTCCGATAACATCTTTCGGAGAAGCACCGCAGCAAAAGTTAATTCTGTTTAAAAATACCAATTAAAAGCCTGGCTTTTTGAGTGACATCTAGGCTTCTTGGAAAATGAAAAGTGTCTCGATGCAGAGCCTTAATGCAGGTTTTGTCATGGAAATTTTATTTAATGAAAAATTTTGGCGCGATTCTCCCCGAATTCGCCATGGTTTGCACTCTATATCATGATCATTATTAAGGTAATAATACATGAAACTATTCTGATCACAATACTTTCCGAAAAACAGAGATACATCCTCAGATATGATCTGCAGGGGCCTTGCATCAATATGGGATCTTTCAATCTATTTCTGAAACGCGCTTATAAGTCCTTTACCCCTTTTGCTATGCCTGTCAGAGAGGTCACTGCATCTATACTCTCCCTCTCTTCCATTCCCCATTGCTGGAAGCTGTTCGTCTGGGCTTTCCTTCACAATTAGTAAAATACGATTATTGTAAAGTGCGTGGCCTCGTCATTCTCTAAATGATCATTTGGATGTCAGGTAATGTACTTTATCTCATTGCCCCAATTTATATAATTAATCCAGAGATTCCAAGCCAGCCTTAGATGCCCTTTAATAATGCACAAAAAAGGAAAGGAAAGTTTTCGTAATAGCCCAAGAATATTTCTGTGGACTTCTCGCATGTATTTTTGCCGAAACACATATGAATAGACGACAGTAGAGTAGCCAAAAGGGGGTGGCTTCAGGAGGTCTGTTGAACACATCTCTTGCTCTTAGACAACATACTCTCTTATTCCACCTAACCAGAATTAACATTCACTTAATGATGGACATTTTCCAGCCATATATGATCAGTTCCAAAATATCCCACAGATAGCACCATTTTGCATTTAAGCAACCTTAAATAAACATAAATTTATCAAAGGGGAAGAGTGCCCTCCCTTAGACCCGTCCCCAGGCAGCACCTTTATGTAGAACAGAAGGATCCCCACTGCTGTATACAAAAACACAGGTTCACATAAAAAAGTGAGATTAAATCAGACTTTACAGACTCAGACAACGGGAGTGCCCCAATCACCAAATTCTGGCGACGCCACTGCTGGGAAGTGCCATTTGTAGCGATCTGGGAAGCATTTTCTGCCATTTTTTCTCGCTAACCTATGGTGGTGTTCCGCGTAGATAGTGGGCCTAATCGTGAAAGGGACCCCAAACTATCTTGGCCCCGGGCCCCCACAAGCTTAATCCTTCCCTGCCCATAATATATAAGTTGCTAAAGTTAGTTAGATGAGGTTTTACGGCCCAGTTTCTAACCAATTGGTTTAGGTCGAGCCGGCCACGGCCTTTTTGCCAGTAGTGGCTCACTGGCTTGTTTTCCCTACTCCATAGCTTATGAAGTTGCTAAAGTGTATTTGGCATAAAACAAAGGCGCAATGTTTGTATTATAACATATCCGTACAGTTTGGGGGAATATTGGAATGACAGTCGAAATATTTAACAATTTTTTTTAGCAGAAAAGCATAACTTTCCGGGTAAGGGAAAAGTTTCTTTTATCTCTCGCGGAAGCAATACAAATGTTATACTATGTCCTAAATATAATTTTGAAGTAATTTGTCCACGTCTCTCTGCTTGTAAATAACATCTTTTGGGTCGGTATTATTCGACTTTAAAGTTAGACGTACAAGATGGCCTTGCAGTTATACCGATACTTGAATTTTTGCTTTGAACTAGAAGTTACCCATATCCTTTTAAATTTTTTAAGCTGCTGAATACCCTCAAGTCTAACACCGTCAAATCAGAACACCATCAAGTTTAACACAATAAAATCTGCAAACCATCTTGTATATTTGGCAAGTAACGAATAGACTTAAGCAAGCAAAGACGAAAATCATTTTTGAAATATTGACTCATCTGTTGAGTTTACAAGAAGCTTAAAATTACAACCTTCCAACTTCCACTATTCAGTATAATATTGTTATCTTTTCATTAGCCTTTGGTTGCTTCAGTTTCTGTTATTTTGATTGTACGATTAAACTGTCGCAATATTAGAATGTTCAATAAGGCCGACAACATTGTGAACACGATATTTATAGGTATGTTTTTCATACTTGGCATGTGGATACGATATAACCAGACGATAGAACCTCTTGGCTTTGGTAGAAGTGAAATGTTAATCTGACGTAAGTGAAGTTGAGAATAGAATTGTTCCAAACGGTGAGAGGTGCCTCCAAATTATGCCAGCTTTTCTTGACCAACAACAAATTAGGGCTTAATATTTGTGTCATTCCAAAGATAATATTATAGAGATACAACGTTTATTTTTCCAAAAGCATAACCGGAACTAGTAAAAAACGCAATAAACTATAAACATTTTTGTTACTTCCAAAACTCGACCACAACTATAAAGTTTACTACACCATCAGTATGACAATTCGCGAAAACGTCCATTAACATGAAGGTCAATCACGAGTGTGGCTAGTTCAAATATCCCAAATTCCTAATAACGATAACACTCCAAAATCATCATTTAAAAACGGAATTGGAAATAATAAATAAATACAAATGACGTTTTGCAAACAGAAGAAGATGTCTCCTCCAAATTCATCTCCAATAACGGATATCACAGTCTCCTATGTAGACCATACTTGAGTTTCTTTTTTGAGGGACTCATTGCATCACTTTAAGTTAAATTAGTAACAGTTTGTAACACTTCTCTTCTAATTGCGGTTAGTTATCGTCCTAAAGGTGTAAAGATCAATGTTGTTTAAATTTGACCCCCTTTTTCGAAACCATCGACTCTTCCTATAAGGGTTGTGCCATTACGGGTGATGTAAATTGCAATTTAATGAGCTCAAATAATAGAGACCTCAATACCTTTCTTCATTCGGTCCATTTTTACAAGACTGAACATATGTATACTGTCCCTACTAAAGTAACCAACAGAGTTGTAACGAGTCACTCAGTCTTGCAGTCAAGTCGAGTCATTATTTCTATGAGGTAAATTATGATACAATTGCTTGAATCATTTCCCTTTTGCAAATTAGTGACTCGAGTCATGACTTGTTACAACACTGGTTACCTATACTTCTCTAATTACCCTCTTGATATCATATCGACCAATATAAGTCAGCCGTATACTCCTGAGATTCTGATACATGGTATTTCTAATCACTTCCTCGTTTTCGCGACAATTGATATCTCATGTCAACGTTATGTATGTAAGAATACTGTTACATACTGGAGGTAATTTAATCCATGATATATATGCGTTTTTGAAACCAGGGCTTCAAATGAGACATGGCAAATAACGTTACCAAAGCATTCAACAATTTCGCTCGTACGTTTCTCCAGCACTTTGATGGTTGTTTTCCGAAATTTTTCATTATTTAAATTTCCCAAACACATGCTCTATGTATCTCGAATCTACGAACAACGCTCAAGTAGCCTACTCCGTGCTATACTTAATTTCTGGGACACTGCACCATTGCATCCTTGGGATTCATTCAAGTAATCTCGGAAACTTTATTTTCTGAATAAACATATTGACTTTGCTTCTGTTCCTGTCTACGTATTTATTTCCTCTCTTCTTTGTAAACATTTTAATTGTTTATCTACACCAAGGACTCCTCAAATCACAAGCTCTATGGAGCTTTCTCTTAATTCCTCCTAAGTCAATTTCAGCTTTGTATTGACATCTGTTTATGTTTTTGTTTCTTTTAAAATCCTGAAAAGTGTCTCGAATAAATGTTGAAGAAGTGCAATTGAACTGATATTCTTATGCATCTCAACACGTTTGTATGCCATTTAAGTGCAAATAACTGCAGTCACCCCATTCTAAATTAGCATACGTGGTAAAGATTATATTCGTATTTTGAATGGTTGTTCAAACGCTTTTTATCAGAATCCGAAACCGTTTCACCAATTCAGTGCCATTTGATTTGAGCAGATGACCATTTAAAATCACTTGTTACAAAATTTAGTAAGTTAAAACTAGTTAGCACCATTCACACCAGATATCAGTATTCAGAGTTGAAAGTGTTTCGCATGTACAAATCTCCAATGGAGTATCAGCCTGGGGGAACGATAAACAGGGAAGATTGTTTTAATCGAGCCATCATTTGCTCAAAAAAATTTGAATGCTTATGAAAATAACTCCTTACTCAACCATTGATAAGCAATATTCATTTGCGAAAGAATTTCCTCTTCGTTTATAAACCCTACTCTTTATGGCAACATTCAACCTGTTCCATATATTTTGCTACAAAAAATTCACATGAACTGAGACCTGCATGAGACCACTCTCAATCTGTCTGGTTCATATTCCAACTCATGTTTGGTGAACGAGCCCTCGCTGTCCAAGGCTCTAAACCATGACATAATTTGCCATCATGACCGGTGCTTTGGCCAAGTGGATAACGACGGTGGCTTTTGAAGCGATGAAGCTTGGCAACCGGGAGATTGGGGGTTCCATACCCGCCGGGTCACAGTAAGGTGGGTTTTTCATCCGAGAACAATCTCCGATTTTCATTTTTAAACTGACTTTTCAAAAGATACTAAATTTGGTTAAAATTTTTTGCGTTAGTTAGTCACCCGACGTGAAGTTGTAATTCATAAGCCACATAGGCCTCTCCCACATTTGTGGTCACGTGGCATCGTAAAACAACTGCCCTTTCAAGGCCTGAATAATTATTTATTATTATTATTAAGGCCATTTTTAGGCTTTATAAAATATTTCCAAAGTTTAGTGAAACCCTTCCTTTTTATTGTGCCGTTAAAGGTAACCTTCTATTTCGTTCTTGTTCATATTTCATTTTCACTTCTGCAAGTCGCACTGAAATAATTTTGGACATTGTGCCTTATCAATTTACTGAACTTGAACTTGATCAGTGTGTTATGAAAATAGCAAAAGATAATGTTGATCAGGACCATATATGTGTAAGGTTGAACTTATGTTGGCAAGTAAAGTTCGAATGACTGCATATTCCTTCATTAAGAGTACGTTTCATTTGTAACATTGAAAACATTTTCCAACTCAAATGTATCTTGAGTTTAAATGTTAAGAGCCATATACATTCCAATGATTTAATGTCACTGTCAAACACAAGTAGAGTTTTCGTTTCGTTTTCGGAACAAAAGGAGAAAGGCAGAAAGACATTTTACACCAAACTATTTCGTGACGGTGTGAGTTTCACTTAATTACGTCACAAATATACCTGTCCCACAATATCTACTCCACCTGAGCCGATACAAAAAGGAGAGTGCCCACGATTTTTCCATACCACCCTAAACAGTAATCATTGACTGAAGTACTACCATGTCCAACATTGTTGGGACATGTCTAATAAATTAGAGACTCCCTAAGCTTTCCTAGTCTCTCGTGATGTTCTTTCCCAGCTAATAGGGCTTCTATGGTTCTCTCCTCCTCTATCCCTGTTCCTGATTTAATGGCGCCCTCTAAGGCCTCCTGATTGCACCACTGCAGGCACAACAATTTCTCACACTTCCCGTTTTCCTGCACCTAGTCAATGTAATGTCGTTATACACTGTGCTACCCATTTCGACCAACACGCGGCGAGCTGGATTGCCATCGAGAGACTCGTAGCTTTTGGTCTTGGTGACGTCACATTTTGAAACAGTAGTCTTCAAATAATATGAATAATCACAAATTTTCTGTAGCCAAAGAAAACTTTTCGACATGTAAACAGACAGTTCATAGATGCACTGCCGTGCATCGTGCGCAACGTTCATAGCAAGATATGGGCATTTATCTTAATGAATATCTAGCAAATGTCATACATTACACAAGCTGATCAAATTATAACAATTAATTATCTTCAAATGAATTCATCCTTAAATTTGGATGAATGAAACAAGAAACAAGTTTAAAATGATGACGTCAACAAAACCAAAAGGTACAAGTCTCTCACGACAAGCCGCTAGATTGAACAGTCCGCTTCAGTTACAGTGGGCTATGTGGGTGGGAGCTCAAGAACCTTTGGAAACAAGTGGTATAGCGCTGGCGCGTGGTAGCTGCAGCAAGGGACAGTAAGAAAGAGGCTGAGATTTTTTGTAAAGGGTACAATGTACAAAGAATCTCGGAGGTACTCCGCAGCAGATCTACCTGGCCATCATGTTCTTCGATGAAGGATAAGTGACGTTGAAAGAAACTCTTAAAGTGTATACCCTAAAGATGAAATTCTTCAGGTTTCCATCATCAGCGGTCAAACAACAGATGTTAGAACTACGCGAACAGGCTCATAATTGAAAGTATGAAACAGGTCCTAGGACTTAGGTTTTCAATCACATGATGTTTGGCTATTGAGCTTAGTTCAGGTCTTAATGAGCATTCCAAGAGAGGTATAGGACAAGAAAGTTCATTCAGTTAATTTCCATGTTCATCAACGTTACTATGTTATGTGTTTTACTGAAGGAAACTGAAGTCTGAAACTTGCAAAAACAAAATAATGCTACGTCCGTCGCCATCACAACCACTGATCACAAAATTTTTACCGTGTAAAGCCAACCAGTAGTCAGGTGGCTTAGCTCCAACTTTAAGGGCGATTGTGCACTTTCCCTTAAATTAAAAGCATTAAACTTTGCACATGGATAGGATACCACAATATAAACATTTTTAGTTCAGGGGCCACCGGAAATTGCACCCGTATGGCGGCCATCTTGGATTTCAAAATGGCCGCCCTTGTAGATCTGTCTTGTTGAATATCTCGCTCCTAAAAACATTTTTGAGACATGAACTTTTAAAATTTGATCATAATTTAAAACTAAAATTTGAAAATGGAAATGATGAGGTTAATCAAGATGGCGGGAAAAGCAAAATGGTCGCCAGTGATATAATTACAACATTTTATGACAATAAGGAAAATAATCCTTTAAAAAATTTGTAACACATTCCAACCTAAAATCTGTCCATAATCTTTAATAAACATTCGAAAGTATTTTTTGGATACGTTATTTAGGTTCCAGGTCAACCAAGATGGCGAAAATTCCAAAACGGCTTCTCATGTAATAATAAGATATTGAAATACTGAGAAAAATATTTTATTATACTATATATATATACATAATATTATTTTTATACATTATGATAGTTCTATTGGCAGCCATTTTGCTGTTTTCGCCATCTTGGTTAGTGTAAGGTCATGCACAAAATATAAAAAATTGTGCTTTGAATTTTATTTACAATCTGCTATAAAGATATGTGGGGTTTTCAATTGGAATATATTTTCAGTGATTATTTCTGCGTGTTTTTTTTTTTTTTTTTGCATTTTTCTTAACTATTGTCTAATGTGGGGGGGGGGGGAGGTTACTGCATTGTTTTATTATTCCGGGCTTTTCCGCCATATTGGCTGGCAAGTACTTTTGTGTCAAGGATTGTAGAGTTCAACTTTAATTTTAAAACATTAATTTACATCAATGTTGATTGAGGATTGTGGAAATTTGCAATGTTTTTGCACAATTATGGGAAATATTTCATTCAGTTTGGTGGCCATTTTGTTTTTCCGCCATCTTGTGTAACCTGAATGTCACCAACACAGTCTCAAAAATTCATTTTGGAATTTTTGCTATAAAATATAACCAAATTTTAATAGTCCATACCTCAGAAATATTTTTAGGAACAAGACATTCAACAAAACACAAGACATTCAACAAAACACATCTACAAGGGCGGCCAATTGAAATCCAAGATGCCGCCATACTGGTCGCAATGTCCGGTGGCCCCTGGAATTAAAAAATGTTTATATTGTGGTACTCTATCCATGTGCAAAGTTTCATGCTTTTAAGGGAAAGTGCACAATTGATCAGCTAAGCAGCCGGTCTACAGTTGAAGCCACCGCAAACGCCTGCCGGCAACCATACCATTACTATTTCCATATTTACGTGGCGTGAAACAAACAGTGCGTACTTTGGTGTGCAATTAATGATTGATTTCGGCCATTAAAGTAATCGCACAGGAGGGGAAATTGGAAGGAAGGGAAAAGGAATGTTTGCACGGGAAGTAAGGTAATAATTTGTTTTGAATAGTAGCATAGGAATAAAAAATTCAACTCTCTTTAAAT
The DNA here is from genome assembly GCA_009936505.3 of Holothuria glaberrima. NCBI lineage: Eukaryota > Metazoa > Echinodermata > Holothuroidea > Aspidochirotida > Holothuriidae > Holothuria > Holothuria glaberrima. The sequence goes on from WURT03264760.1 coordinate 21,048, forward strand.
GTCATAAGACAGAGGTCACCAAACCAGCTGACCCTCCCCTGGCCAAATCTTTACAGATCCCACATGGGCATTACGATTTTTCCATGTGGGGTCACCAACGGTTTAGTTGGTTTATCTAAGCAGTCTGTTGGCAATGTTTCGATTTCATTTCAGATGAAAGTGTCTTCAGATAGTACTGCTGTCATCAGGGCCCCTGTGGGTACCTGTCGGGATGTCCTAGGCAACTGCATGGGTTTCGCTCGAACTGTCTCACAGGGGCTCCATTCGAGGGTTATATTATGACAGTTAAGTGAGGGCTGGGGAATGACGCCTATGTCCAAACAAGGTGTTAATGTGGGAAATTATTTTTCAGCTAGCGTGAACATTTTTATCTAAAAACATTAGGTGAAATATCCGAGGGATGGACCCCCTTACCCCTGACTGTGGGCCTGTACCTAATTGTCTGTTTGGCTGTAGAACCATTGCCTCTGGCCCTTTTCTAACAAGCTACTTGGTCAAACAGCCTGTTAATGCTACAGAGCATGATGTCCTAATTTAAATTTCTGTTTCCGACAGCATAGGACCGAAAGGAGAGCCCAGGTACCATTATGGAATGGGGAAGTTTCATTTGTACTTGAAATGATCAAATGGCTTCTTGGACCAACAATAGGCTGCAGGTAAAAAAGGGCAGCCACCCACTTGATCGAAAAATACAACAGCACCTTGCCGCAACTTGAAAATCAACTCATCTCGGTGCCCTGTTGAATGCAAAGTACAACGTTTTACACGTGGTTTTATCGTATCTACGAAAGTCGTGTATTTTGAAAGTGACAAAAATATTGCATTGCATAAGTGGTATCCAATTATATATAAAGATCAGTGAGTACAACTCTTTTCTAGGCGTTCATCGCCTTTTCTATTAACGTTATATAGAATATGAAGTTATGCTTTTTATTTGGAAATGAGCATTGCACAATTTCTTGTGATACCACACAGGTACTACTGAAAAACCTGGTATGATCCCTCCCAAACTTGAAATAGCAACAGGACGTTGTAAATGTCACAACTTTTAGGCCAGGGTGGCATGCTTACTTCATTCTATTACGAGGAGACAATGAGATCATCTTGTACCAAATTGAGCTAGACAGGTAAAAAAGGGCAGCCACCCACTTGATCGAAAAATACAACAGCACCTTGCCGCAACTTGAAAATCAACTCATCTCGGTGCCCTGTTGAATGCAAAGTACAACGTTTTACACGTGGTTTTATCGTATCTACGAAAGTCGTGTATTTTGAAAGTGACAAAAATATTGCATTGCATAAGTGGTATCCAATTATATATAAAGATCAGTGAGTACAACTCTTTTCTAGGCGTTCATCGCCTTTTCTATTAACGTTATATAGAATATGAAGTTATGCTTTTTATTTGGAAATGAGCATTGCACAATTTCTTGTGATACCACACAGGTACTACTGAAAAACCTGGTATGATCCCTCCCAAACTTGAAATAGCAACAGGACGTTGTAAATGTCACAACTTTTAGGCCAGGGTGGCATGCTTACTTCATTCTATTACGAGGAGACAATGAGATCATCTTGTACCAAATTGAGCTAGATACTTGATAAGTACGAGTGTGACATCACAATTTTTGACCAAAGGGATAAAACTTTGATATGTCATATATCAGCATTAATTGAAAAGTATGTAAAATTGTTGTTGGACCAATTCGTGTTGCAAGCTTTAGGTGACTACTTCTGCAACAGTTATGAACCCAATCGTAAAAAATGTAAAGTCGTACAAAAAAGGTTTTCCAAAAGCAAAGTTGTCCTTAAAACGGATAACCGACATGTTTTATGAAAAACAAAAACATATCATGATGTGTGTATATCTTTTCTGAGAATAGTAAGAGTATCTTCCCCACATTAAACAGAGATCAAAATATGCACTAAAATGTTAAATATATGTGATTACTCAACTTTTTTCAGTTTCAGTTTCAACAACTTTATTTTGGTCATTTACATACAGAATACATTCAATATTTACATATATATATATATATACAGGTGACAGACCGGGGAGTATCCACAGGAAGCTTAGCAAAGCTTATAAACGTGGGTACCTCTACAACAGAAAAGAGTACAACTTAATAGATTACAGAAAATAAAAAAAATTGTATATATATATATATATAAGACAAAACAGTGCAATATCACGAGAAGAACGTGGTACATGTCAAAGATAGAGAGTGTCATAGGATGTTGTTTGTATAAAAGCGTTTTAAATTTCTTTTGAACATGTGTAGAGAAATACATTGAATAACCGAAGAGGGAAGGGAATTCCAGACACTGGGAGCTACATAACGGACACAATGAAGGGAAGACTGAAGTCTATAAAGCGGTGTTGTCAAGCGGTTGACTGAGCAAGTGTGATAGGAATTTACTTCACAACATATCTTAAAGTAATCGCGAAAGATATCCTACAATTTTTTTATCAAAAATTACAAATTACAAGCAAAAATTCCACATTGATAACAATTTATATTGTAAATTGACAAAAGGCTCAACTTTTAAAGAGTGAGGGCTTATGCTGAAGATAATGTGTATCAACAATATACCGGATAATTTTTTTTCGAAGGATAAACAATGGCTGTAACTTAGACGGATAAGGAGAGCCCCAAACAATATTACAGTAAGATAGAAAAGGAAGGATGAGAGTATTGTAGAGAGTGATGAGAATTTTCCTAAGTAAAGTAGTGCGTAGACGGCCGATAATTCCAATATTTTTAGAAATTTTTTTAGCAACAAAAGAAATGTGGTCTTTCAACGTTACGTGCTTATCAATTAAAACCCCCAAGAATTTGGCACCATTAGAAAGCGGAACTTGAGTATTACAAAGATTAATTGATTGAATTGTGGTATCAACTGGTTTATTGACCGAGTTGAACAATACTGAAGTAGTCTTCCTGACATTTAGTGAAAGCTTATTAACACAAAACCACCTGTAAACCTTTACGATTTCGGTCTGAACAATTTCAAAAAGATGGTTGATATCGGGATGTGAATAAAAAACGTTTGTATCATCAGCGTAACTGATAACATGCAGATTACCGCTAGCTTTGTGTAAATCATTAACATAGATTATGAAAAGAAGTGGCCCCAAAAGAGACCCTTGGGGAACACCGCAGGTGACTTCACGATTGTGAGAATTTATAATACTAATTGAAACAAATTGATGTCTTCCAGATAAGTAGTTTTTGAACCATTCTAGTGCATTACCTCTTATTCCATAGTGATTAAGTTTATTGAATAAGATGACATGATCAAGAGTATCAAAAGCCTTAGATAGGCCTAAGAAGGTACCAGAGACAAAAAGTGTCTCTTTTCAAAAGCATTCATTATCATATCACTCAAATGTAGTAAGGCATGTGAAGTAAAACGGCCAGGTAGAAACTCGAATTGATAATTGTAAAAAACATTATGCTTCATTAGAAAACTATATAATTTATCCAAAATCTTGGAGAAACAAGGAAGGATTGAGTTTGGTCGATAATTGGTCACAAATTCTTTGTCATCATTTTTAAAATAGGAACGACACGTTCGATTTCCATGCGCGCCGGAACAATACCCAGATTCAGTGATAAATTAAATATATGACTTAAAGGCTTAGATATAAGATTAGCAACATACTTAATGACAACGGGTGAAATTTCATCATAACCAGGGGTAGAGTTTTTCAATAACATGATTTTGTTGAGTATATCATCACTTGTTACTGGATGAAGAAATAAAGAACTAGAGATAGGAGAATCCAAAAAATGGTCGAAAGTGACTGAGTCTACATCAGGAATATTCTTTTGAGTTTTAGGGCCAAAATTGTATTTAGAGAGCGCCAAGTCTTCTTCATATCCTGATCACAGTTAGCAAATAAATCCTGATAACACAATTTTTTGGCACATCTTAAAACCGATGTCAATCGATTTCGAAATCGTTTGTAATCTCTCAAGTTTTCAGGAGTACGGCGTTTCAGATATTTACATACAATTTCTGTTTGGTATGACAAGAGTTGACAATGGAAACAGTAAGCCAAGGTTGGGAATAGATACTTCCCTTGGGTGGCACGTAACAATTGGAAAGCACTTACTATAGTAGTTACTAAAGATATCACTAAAGGCGTTATATGCGTAGTTGGGATGTTCCTATTATGCACACTGGCCCACGATTCGGCTTGGAGAATTGATTGAAAGTTCTGGAGTTTAAGAGGGGAGATTTTTTTGCGGCCTACTGATGTTTTGGGGAGACTGGTTTGACTCAGAAGACGGATATCAGAGAGTATGAAAATAGGGAGGTGATCAGAAACATCGTCAATGAGTATACATGGAATACAAGGTTTGTTTGAGAGATTAGTCAAAACCATATCGAGAAGTGTAGCAGAAGTAGAGGTCACACGTGTAGGGAGATTATGAAGAGGTAAAAAAGTATTAGAGTCGACAAGATTCAGAAACCAACAGGCAGTGGGTTCACGAGGCTCCATTAAGTTACAGTTGAAGTCACCCATTATAAAACAACCTTGTTTTGTGGCATTTAAAGCCGCAAAACTATTTGATAATAATTCGGAAGAAATACCATTGAAACCTCTAGGGCAGTAAATTACACCGATGAGATAGGAGTCGTTATTGGTAAT
>WURT03264870.1:0-25703 GCA_009936505.3 Holothuria glaberrima
GTACTTCAGTTACACACAGGAATTAGTGAAATGGAAGGGTTATATAGAATTCTAATTTATAGCTTTGACAAACTTTTAATTCTTTATTAAAGAAAAGTCATTTTCATGAATAGGTATCTACGAAAAATCCTGCAATGATAAGACCAACAAAGTACACGATTATGATTTATAAATTAGTGAAAGTGTACCGAGATGTTTCGTTTTGCATACCGTGCCTTGTTCTATAAATCTGCTTTGACTGGTAAGTAGTGAAGTATGGTCATCATTACGAGATATGAGGACGACATGTCACTTTGGTACGTCATCAAGCACTGACTACGGAAGGATTTACCGCAAAATTTTACTACACAGTTAATTTCTGTAAAGTGGGACGGGAGCGTAGCCTTCCTTTTGCCGTAAAAAAATATGAAGAATCTCGAAACACACAAAGTAACCTCAATCCTGTAATTTATTGATCAATAAATTATTTTGTGAACTGGAAGAGTTTGACAATGGGGTGAGTTTGAACTTTGATACCCTACTTGCAACTGACCGTACGCCTGCACGAATTGCGGAGTTTTTGTCAGTCTCGATTGGCACAACCACTCAACACAGACTTCAGACTAAGCGTCAGAGGCGAATATAAGTCTATGACGTCATCACAAAAGCTTAGCAATGTGTGTATAAAGAGCAATAAAGTTTAAGTCATATATCTTAGACGTTGATTTATAGTATACACATAATAATAGGGATAACGTAAAGGCTTTCCTGAAATTCATTTTGCTAAATCGTAAAGGTAGTTTACATCATCGGACAAGTTCAAGTTTTATTTTGAAAAGGCCAATTAAGAATTTGTAACGTAGATGCCAACATGTGATATACCATTATTCAGTGGATTGGAGTTAGTAATTACTATATACGACTTTTAACCCAGTTTCTATTCTTTAATTTTTCATTTATGCATTCCTGATATCTTTTTAAGATTTTTAAATTAGTTTACTGCATTCATTTTGTTAAGAGTCAATGTAGAAAAAGTGTGGAGATAAACCCGACTATAGATTCTCTTTAAAGGTAATTTTCTTACTCTTTAAGACCTATAAAGTTTCCAATTTGTTACACTGATAAACTTTTTCATACTCACACAATGAAAGAAAACAAAGGCAAAACCCTTATCGTTGAAAAAAGACAAGGTTCGGAAAAGCTCTAGGTGAAAAAGTAATTTCATGACTAACTGATCAAACAATGCTCTCTTACTGATGCCTTTCTTTTCCCCTCCTATTTTTGTCTCTCTTCCCAGTGTCTTTACTTTTTCATTATATGGGGGCATTGGTCTCTTGCCTGTGTTAAGTAGTGTATCATGTTTTGATTGTGACTTCTCTGATATTCAAGCATAGGCGTAGGAAGAAGGGGTGGGGATGAGGGGCTGGGATACCGGAGGTCTAAAACCCCCAGTCAAAATTGTAGTGGAGTGGAAGTATTCTTCCTCCGCCTCACACCTCTCCCCCTTTTTCATTCAAGCATGAAAACTCCCTATTTGTTCCCTCTGTGAAAAATGTCCAAAATTTGCAGAAATTAGATTAAAATTTGCCCATATGTTCCACCAAATCGTTTGAATCTGAAGACCCTCAATTAAATTATTATTAAATTAATTAAAATTCCAAAGGAGATGGTGACATTCCCTCCTCTTAAATATACCGTTATTGTGAAAAAAAGTTTTGTTCTACTGTGAAACACTTTAATGATAAATGATGATTGTGCTAACAAATCACTTGTTTTTTTTCTTAATAAGTGCGGTTTGTTCTTTCTTCCGTAAACCAAGAAAGTTGGAAGACTTTCCCTTTTAACTATAAATATATCCGTTGCTAAAGTTTTTTTTTTTAATTAAAAAACTTCTGACTCCTAAAACCATTTCACCTCTTTGTGTATACCCCTGTAAATTGATAAAAGTGTTCTTACGTCTATGCACGATATAATTCTATGAGCAAAAAATCATTTTCTGACAGACAAAATAAAACTATCCATGAGATTGGCCAAAATGTGACAATTAAAAGAGAACTAACATGTTCAAATAAGTGTTTGTTATATTTACACAAAAATGTTTCAAATTCCAGATATGTATAGTATATCAGTAACCTGTAATTGAATGTTTGTTACCCGTTTTTCAAAAAGTTACATCGGTGCTGCATGTCAATTACTGCAATTAAGCTAACCTAAGGGGAAATATTGGGCTTCATGCCGAACGCACACGGACGACAGAAACGCGAAACACGAAACAGAAAACAGGTTTTCGCGCTGACGTCCGTGTACGTTGGACGAAAAACAAAATTAGCGTTTTCGTCCTCGTCCGAAACAGCATGTTTAGCTAAACATTTGTTTCGCGAATCAAGCAGTGCTTGTTTCGTGAAAACACGAAACGTGTTTTCTGTCTCGTGTTTCGCGTTTCCTCTCGTCCGTGTGCGTTCGGCTTGAAATTAAGAAAATGATAAGCTGGATTAAAAATGCAATTTTTTATAACTTTAGAGAAAATTGACAACCTGCATAGGTAAACCGTTAGAATTGCCTTAATTAATATTTAAAAACATTTCTTAGCTTGGCCATTAGTTATTTTTTCTCTGACGAGAGAGAATGTTTGAAAAAGTAAAGTTGATTGGAATGGCTATCGCAAATTCACTTCCATTCAGATAATTTCGCAATTGATTCTGAATCCTAATCTCATCTAACAGCTTTAATTATTTCATTTGATTTAAAGTACTTAACAATTTTACATTCCGTTGGACAAACGTTTCCATTTCCATTTCGCACACAAAGCATTAACTAAGCATAATGCTTTGTTTCTGTATTATGTAGATTAACATGTTGACATAAGAATATCGTAGGTATACACACACACGATACAAACAGTTAAACAGCAAGCGTTAATTTCTTACCTGAATTTGATTAAACCTCGATGATAGAGTCTTGCTTATAGAATGACAGATGTAATTATGCGAAGGGGTTGCAAGCATTACTAATATTCAGCTGAGTGGACTTTGCACTTATGACTGGTAAAATTTTAACTTGGCTTAGGCCTATAGTTCGTTGCTCTTTTATCGGAAGGTCGCACCGAGGCTGGAGTACACATAGAGAGTAGTAATATTGCCTCATATGTAGACAACTTGATCCGGTTGGTGTTCATATTAGGCAGGAAACCGTTGTGAGATCATGATCAGCAAAAGGCTGAACCGGTAAAAGTGTGACGGTACCGGGTCCCCAAGAACCGAGGATGACGGAGAGGCTGCATGGCCGTCACTCTCCGCCATCCTGCTTACTTGCAATTTAAAATTTTGTTCTTTAAATTCTTCCTACTTGAGTCTTGGAACGACTCAAAGTAACCTTACAAACATCAGGAACGTGAAGTTACAAGTTCCCCCCCCCCCAACCCTCATTTTGGCCAGTTGTCGACCACCCTGGATCACCAGACAGCCAAATTTTCCACATGTTTGTTTAACCAGTGGACACATGAAAGTATTTTGTTGTCTCGTTTACTGAGCATTTTTTCAATTCAAAAGTATGTCCAAGTGGTACGATTAAATCATTCTTAACAAGTGTACAAAGTATGCGATACAACATACCATGAAGTAAACACTTCTCTGAAGCTTGTCTTACAAGATTCATTACTAGCTTTGCTTAAAATATAATATTCAACATTTAGGTAATATTTAAATTTATAGGAAAAACCAATGATTTAACTAATGAAGTATACTTTCCATGTAAAAAGAAAAAGTTAATAGGATTTTTTTTATTAACATATTGAAGTGGGCGAGTTATCTTTCCCTAATTTGCTTAGTTACTGCTTATGTGGTTTAGGAAAATCAAAAGAAGCTTCGAAGCTTTCGATGATGACGTCATGACGTTTTTTGGTTTACTTTATTCTACTTGAAATAGTAATGATCATCATTTTACACACAGTGTCGAATTAACCTGATGACTGGAAGAGGCCATGTGCACAGGGGTGTCAAATTTTTATTGCTATTCCATTCCGAGACATTGAATGGCAACTTTTTATATAAGAATACCAAAATTGAGACTCGCAAACCTTGAATGTTAAACATGCTACCTCAAGGAATTCTTGTAAAAATTACTTGTAGCTAGCTGGGGCATTTAATCATCTCAGAACCTTTTTTGAAACAGACGAGGCTACCTGAGTAAAAGAGCTTATAAGCCTAGGCCAGCATAAAGTTAAGGATGTGTAAATGGTTACAACGCAGTTCACAGTAGCTACGCTGTAACATACGTTCGCGTAATAAATTTCAGTACTCTGCACGATATCTCATCTTCACTGCCATCATGTTTACGAATACAAACATGAACCTTGCCTTTGTTTTATCAAGTACAGTATTTGTTATCATGAGCTTTCGGTGTGAAAAACTGAACTGGTTTGGGAGGCAAAGGCTAGGTACCGTAGTCTAAATGAAATTCCTCGTTAAGAATAAGCTTGAATTGTATACTGTTAATATAAGCTAGAACGATTTGGCATTATTTCACGCACAGAGCAGTTGTGGGAGAAGTTAATCCCATAATTATCCCCAAGCAACCCCCTCCCCAATCCTCGCTTTTACCCTTAGGTTTATAACTTTTTTACACATTCTGCCTAAAGTGGTATCGATTTTATCATGGACTATTTTATAACATCAAAATAGAATTAACATCCTGCGTACATGTATGGCCGTACGCGTAATTTTTTCCCACTTCGATATGGCCAAATTACGGCAATAGACCATCAACTTCTTGGAAACTGGCCACGACCCTTACTCCTGAAATGCCAGTTTCTCTACTCTTTTTGGTAATTCTGACGCCGGATTATGAAAGAGCATGCCCAATATCTTTAATACGCTAATCGTAATCTATACTTTACCCTAACCGCTATTTTGAAACAATTTTGAAAATTAGTGGAAACTCGAAATAGCCAGATCGAAGTGAGAAAAAATTAGGCAGGTCGTACGCCCGCCCCCCCCCCCAAATGTCAGAAACCTTACTAGGCTAAATTGGGCAGATATTTTTGTTTCAGTCGGGAGGAAAATTGGACAGTTAAAGTCTTTACTCCAGACTCTGGAGTCGGGCAAAAATCATCTCCCTCCCTGAGAAGAACAGTCCCGTACGGCCATGTGTACATGCATGTGTGAACTTAATTATTGCGATCAATTATGTATAGAAACTGTGTGCTAGCTATGGACAAAATGACTTAGGATTTTGTATTTAACTAACACCGTTAGAGTGTTAGAACGTTTTATAGTAATGAACTCTGACCGTAGCAACAGGTTTGTAATACCCAAATAGCTACAAGCAGAGGAAGGTCAATATGTAAATTAAATAGACCATATCAAAGAATGGAGTGGGAAAGTTTTGCTATTGAATAAATCCGCTAGCTATAGTTTACACTGTTTATAGGCGCGATCAGCCCTGTTTGTTGGAAACAACGTGCCCTAAGATGTTGTGTCGAGACAGTACCTTCCCTGATCGAAGTACCTACGGGTACTGCCGTAAATTCTGTACTTCATTTCCTTGATGTCGCGGTGATCTCACAGAACAGCAAATAATATGCTGACGAAGGTAACATAATATAAACTTCTTTTTGTAATAGAAAGAGTTTCAACAGAGAATTCATTGACCAGAAAGGAAATATGCTGTTTGCCCTTAATTTTTCATTTTGATTCTATTTTGGACGAAATGAATAAAAAACTAAATTAGAACCGGTTATACTGCCTGGTTTTCCTTATTTAATAAAAGTCTCTTTAGATACATCGGAATGGTGAAGACTTCATTAAATGAGGATGTAGCTACAGACCTGAACACCGCTGAAAATGATCTCGTGCTGTACTGGATATCCTAAGAAAACTGTTTATGGCTCCCCATTGTTCTGTTGTTTTCGTGGGATATGGCACTAACTCCATAGCCCACAGTCTTTCGTTAATACAAGGACCTCTGTGCCAACCAGTAACGAAGGGGTCCAGAGAAAGGGAGGCGCCCCAAGAAAATATGTCTCTCCATAGAAAATAAAAAATTAACATTGCTAATGCATTTTAGAACACCTCGCCCCTAAAACTATTTCACGCACTCGAAGCTATCTCGCTTCTTTCAATACCTGTTCTGGATTCGGGCCTGGCTCTGTGCAAGATGTTCAAGTTGGGACAATCAATCGTGCCTGTGAACTCACGGTTTCACGTGTAATTTACATACATAGGCAAAGCTAGGAGTGCAACAGCAGGTCAATTCATCATGGCTTCGACTGTACAACCTCAGTCCACTTCACTGATTCAGGCTAACTGAAAGTAATGGCCGGTGTCATGGCATAGGCCTATGTTGCACAATTTTGGTTAGGAATTTAAATAGCGTTCTGGGGTAGAATTGTAGAATGGTTGGAATCTTGGTAGTGAAAAACACAAGGTCTTTATCTGTGAGACTGTGAGCTAGGGGTTTATTTTTATCGACCTGTTCGTTGTCTGTAGGAAGTAGCATTACAAAGCCCACAGCCGGGTGGGGACACGGAACCCCTCCCCCATGCAGACTACTGTGCTCTCATTTGGAAAACCAACCGCAAAGCAATATTCTTACATTCAACGGGTAAAACTTTTCTCAATAAATGAAAAAAAAGAGAAAGAAGACGTCACTGTTATATTTGTATACAAGGAGGACTTTTTTATTTTCTGAGGGGCTAAAATTTTTCAGAGGGTGCCTCCCCGATTCTTCTCCCTGGCCACGGGCCTGTGGATACTAGAGCTCATCCTTTTTAAGGGCCAACGCAGACATCAGGCGTGGAGAGGACGATAAAATTTCTTTGGCAGGAAACCTACGTTTACCAAAGAAACCTGGTAAAACTGTGCTTTAAAGGTCTGGTAACATGCAAATTACACAGTTGGATATTTGATGTAAAAAATCCAGAAAATAGCCACAATTCCCATCAAAATCCATCGAATATTGACCATTTTACAGACTAATTTCTATTTCACACTTGTACCATTAAATAAAGATGGACTTTACATAAAAATTTGTGATGTCGAAAGAGTGGCAAACAAAATATGGCTAATGTTTGCCTTTGCTTTTTCAACCTTCGATTCAAGGACACTTGTAGCATTGGTATCCTCTGAGGGATTTATCATGGAAGTTAAAATTGTTTCCTTGAAAAATATTGATATCGCTCACCAAACTGTAAACTATTTGATCAGTAATTAAGAGGCAATTTATATATGGTTAACAAAAGAAATTCTTAACATTGTGCAACACTCCACATCATTATCTTTGCATTATAAGTAATGAGTTTCTCCAGAAACCGTCAAACTTTGAGGAGGTATATTTTGAGAACGGTAAAAGATATTGAAATAATTCCAACGAATCTTTCATTGGGGGATTATATTTTCTAACTGCTTGACAAGTTGACATAAACATTGACCTGGGTTAACCACTTCCTGTAAGAGGTGCCCTATACATATTCGTGTAAGTAGCCATTTAACAATGCGAGCTGATCGGGTACTATGCTAATAGGGTTACACCTGCAAGTGACGTCAAAGAGATAAGCCTAGTACTTCAATCGATAAGCAGACTTAAGTCCGGTATGGTTGAAGGGTTGCTATTTACGTGACTTGATTCACGTGTGTTTACGGTCTATATCAATCATTGCTGTAATGTATGCAGAATATAATCTGAAGTAAGATTTACAACGACTGAGACTGATAATATTACTCATAAGAACAGTAGTTCCATATGCAAATAAACTCTCCTAGCTTAGTGTGTACTCATCTAGTCATATGGTTGTCTTTCATTGAAGTCTTTAAATTAATAAGCTTACAGTTACGTTCCTTAACCTTACACTTAAGTTAACGACAATGATTTGCTGGCTTGGCGGTAAATCGTAGTTGAAGGGGTGGGGTGGGAACAAAGGGGGAGCTTTCTGTGGGCGGAATTGAAGGTACCATTTTTGTGTGATAAAGTTTACCTCCGAAGGCTGGTAGTGCTTATGACACCGTGACGAGGAGGAACTGCATGTACTGACCATTTTTTGTGTGATAAAGTTTACCTCCGAAGGCTGGTAGTGCTTATGACACCGTGACGAGGAGGAACTGCATGTACTGCCTGATCTCCAAGTGAGAAACCCTTTTTCCAAGAAAGTTATAGGGCCGCTTTTGTACCATCTGTTCTCGGCAAGTGTTTTGAGAGAAGGGCCACTGTTACTTGATATTTTTCTTTATAATTGTTGTAATAGTCAGAAATTAATCAAATTGTTTATTCTCTAAAGCTTCGGCTCCTTGAACTTTCTCCTGGTCATATTAAGTGCTCTTCAGGTGGGCCGCCATATGAGAACTTAGTACATACACTGATTCGTTTAATTAAAACATGTTAAACTGAATATAGCTGCTTTATATGAACAGTTTAGTACCCACTGGTTATTTTCATCCTGTTGGGTAATATTCTGCCAATTACCCAAAATTTTTCAACTTGTTTTCATGAGAACAAACTACTTCTTAAAAAGCCCCTTCGGCCTGATGCTGAGAGGTCAAGATCAAACGTTATCCCTAAAGGGGCCAAGTTCCGCTTAGTGGAGCTATACGTTTCCTGATGAGACACTACGACTTAAGATGACTGCGTCTTAACTCGTTTACGCCTAGAAGAAAGTTGTTGTTGATACCTGTTGAAATAGGTATGAACTGCTGCTAACAGGTATGAACTGGTATTAACAGGTCTGAACTGGTATTAACAAGTAGTATGAACTGACAAATTTCCATTTAGGCCCTACCTGTTGCAGTCAACACAGTGAACGGGCATTTTTCATTCATCACATATCATGATCATTCGTGAGTTCCTTTATGTTCAAATACCGCGTCAATGGTGGGGGGGGGGGGATATGTCCCCCACGTTTTGCTCGGCGGGCATAATACAAAATATTCCCCCACTTTTCTCTACCACTTTTACTTTTCACAAGTCACAATGAACGCCGTAGACAGAATTATAATTCAATACATACAGTTAAAAAAAATTGCGACGAAGAGTTCGTTGAACATTCCTCGAAACCCGAAGCATTCTGCTGAATGTGTGTCAATTAGCTACATGCATATTCGACAATTCGACAGTATTGTAGTAAGCTTTACAAACGTCCTCCTACCCGGCTCCCAAGTTGATGTTGGAAAAATGTGCCGTCATTTGACGTTCCAAGCATCTTTTTTTACAATCACTTTTAAAATACACCTTCACTAGCGATGACACAAATCAAGAAACTAGTATATTTGTTCCCCACCTACTTTTGAAACTCGATCTGCGCCCCTGTCAAATACGTCACTGTTGATTGTGTGTGAGAGTTAGCTCATTAGAAAGTTTTGTTACCATGATCTGAGACAAGATCACGTCTGTCCCAAACTGTAACTTGAAATTGTGCAGAATTAAAAGCACATTCAACAGGAATTGTCATGCATAATTCTCCCATTTTGAAACAGAGCAGCTAGTTGCAGCCCCGTTACTGGTAACTCACTTACTTCTTAGGCATTAACTCAAACGTGCGTTTTCCGTATCATCGGTTTTTTGGGGATATGTTTTTCTTCCAGGGTTCACAAGCATTTCATCTTTTGTAATGGTAAGAACATCTTCAAGAAATTCGACAGCCTGGGAAGCAGACGAAGTCACTCGTCTTGTTCATCAGCAGCCTCTGGGGCAGAAGCCACAGAGCGCCGCTAGGGACGCTAATAAACAATCTTCATCTTCTATTTTTGCAATTCCAAGACAAATAGCAAGTCCTTGCTAAATTTAAATCACAAATTACAAATAATAAAGCCACTATCGAGCATTATGTAAGTGTGTCATACTAAAACAAACAGTTACACCAATAAACTACTGCGTTCACTGAAAAATAATCGCCGGATTTTTCAAAATTTAATACCCTAAAATAGGTGGCATTTTTGAACACGATTTTTACTTTAAAAGATTACATATGTAGTACCAAATTGCATGTATGGACACCTTATAACTCAATTTTTCAAGAGAAAGATACACTCCTCCCTTAAGACCCCTCCCCATACCGACGATCACAGAACATACTGCATGACCTTCCCACTCCCACCCCCTTGAGAGAAATCCTGGCTATTTTACTGACTGCCCGGTGGTTAACTGAGTCTTTCGATTAAGAGTCATACTTCCATTACAAAAAAGTACACATAAACAACCTAGCGCTGAAATGTACTCCAAGATTTGACCGACCAATTTCAGTTCCATTTTAAATTAGTTACACGAGAATTCTTATATCATACGCAGAGTAGCCTATTGTTAGGCCCCAACAATGTATATCAACGGGTAGCAAAACGTATCTGGAAAATAAGTTGACCTTAATCAGATAAATGTTCACGTTAATGTAACGCTACTGTCTAAAGAAAGGGGAGGGGAATAAATCTACAATATTATGAGATATCTCAAAATGGTGTTCATTTGAGATGCTTACAACTTAATCATTTATCTTCATCAGCCTTTATAAGGCAACATGCAAACACCATGGCCAATACCTGAAAAAAGGAAGAAGAGAGATTCGAATTAATTTCCAGCAACAGTGGTGATTTTTTCATGTCTGGTGAGAATTTTGCGAGCGAAAAGTGATTGAAACATAATTAGATACATGGTAAGGAGAGACATGTAGCGTAGAATTAAGTTTCGTCGGTGGGGTTAGTTGTGGGAGAAATATAAGCCTTCCACTACGAACTTGTCAGTCATTTAATTTATTGAACACAAAAAAAATAGAGAATGGATTTAAACTGATATGTATACGTTTAAAACGAAGTTGTTGCATTAATTCTACTTCGTGGTCAAGCCCTGCTATCTTACTCTAAATTGACTGACTGAACGTGGTACCGTAGTTGCACAGTAAAAAAAAAAATTCCCGGAGAGAATTTATTGGTTTTTCATAATTGTACTTTAATTTAATTATTTCCATCCTCGTATATATATATATATATATATGTACGATGATGGAAATAATCCAGAACAAGTCATTTTGTTAAACTTTTGAAATGTGACTCGCAAGCACAAGTGTTAAAGTAAACACCAATCTGACCCATGGCTAAAGGAATACCGTAGTATTTTTCATGAAGATGCGTTTTCTCAAAACGTCGTATGATTGTGAAGTAACCAGTCTTCTTAATTACCGAATTGAATACTGCCCATCCCGGGGGCGTAGGCAGAATTTAGAAAAAGGGTGCAAACATTTCAAATGCCTATCCTCCAGTACAGGGGTATTCGCATGGGCATGGACCACTAACGCTCTTTAAAGACAACATTCAGTCCTCCATTTGGTGCATTAACCGTGGCAACCCAAAACATTTCAAAGTCTTATTAAACTTGAGAAGGTTGGAAATGGAAGTGTCTTTTGTCTAGCTCAAACCCATTGACCCAAAGTACCTGATATGCAGAGATGAAAACAGTCGTTCAGTAAGCACTTGTTTTGCATTTGCTAACCACCTAGGATAATTTATTAAGCAATTTAGTTGTTCGTCTACTGCGTTGTAAGAAGGCAGGGAGAAAACCGTTCTGTAATTTGGTCTCTTGTTTCGGTTCTACCCCGCATCCACCCCTTTGTAGGGGATACCTCTGGTAAGTAAAACGAGACTATGCCATACCTGAAATACGAGCAGACCCAGACACACACCTCCTACGATAAGGTAATTACTTTCAATGTAATCGATCGAAGCGTCCACGCATCCCTGTGAAAAAAAAAAAAAAAAAAAAAAAAAAAAAAAACATTGTAAGAGTTTAAATTTTTCATAACTTGACACAAGGTGATAAAATATGAATCGTAGCGCGCCACCAACTATCCTCTCCTTACACACTACGAAGATTCTCTTCGTAGCTTCTAGACATTTGTATGTTTCCACAGGCGCTTGGCGCTCATCGTTAGTATCGCATAAGGCGTTATTGGCGGCTTCAACTTTATTTATCGGTTCTTCATACAAAACCCCACACGCAGGTCTTTCACATTTGAAAATTTGTGCCCCATAAAAACTGAAATGTCAGTTGCGTTTGACGAAAGCTATTGAAAAGGGGTGGTGATTTTCAGTTGACTCTTCACACAAAATGCC
This sequence comes from Holothuria glaberrima, assembly GCA_009936505.3. Lineage (NCBI taxonomy): Eukaryota > Metazoa > Echinodermata > Holothuroidea > Aspidochirotida > Holothuriidae > Holothuria > Holothuria glaberrima. The sequence goes on from WURT03264870.1 coordinate 12,063, forward strand.
ATTTTTGCAAGGTGGGGATATAATGCAAAACCTGCCAAAATATTTTGAATTACCTTTTTACTTTGTCGAATGATAACTTCAATTCATTAGCTATAACGTTCATGTCGCAAATTTAGTCGCTTGGTGAACAACGACCCCCTCCGCCGACCAGAACTTGAATTGTCAGTCAACATTTTCGGTGGCGGAAGTTTTTTTTAACCAAGATGGGCGCTACTTAATGAAAATTCTTTGGAAATGGTGTTTGCTTGTCAGGAGTTAACTATGTTTTTTCACCCATTTGTAACTCCCCGATTGCTTCCTGCCCTTACTACTGTCTTATCCTATCAGATTAAAACGTACACATGCATGATAGCCTATACTATATTGGTGGCTTTACAATTTGTTTTCCCTCCGTGTAATTTTGTCATCTGTTTATAAACCACAGGCACTTCATTTTTATATCTTACATGTCAAATAAAATCCCATCAATTAAGAGGTCTGCTTTTTATCTGTTTGAAGTATGTCGAAAATGCTGTATAGTGCTTATAACTATTTGAAATGAACTACTCCATTGGGATAAACTTTTAAGTTTGTCTTATGTGGCAATTCTAAAAGTCAGCCACATTTCCCGTTGTGTTTCCGTTCATTTGAACAAAACAGTCTTGTCATTTTTCCTGCAAGATCTAGATCTAGAATAACTGTTTCCTTTTTATGAAGAGTCCTACTGTATATTAAAAACTGGGAGAAAACCTGCAGCTATTCTCAATTATGAATGGATCACAACAATTCAAGTATGAACAGGCACGTAGCCACGGGGGGGGCACAAGGGGGCACGTGCCGTGCCCCCCAAAAAAATTTCAATAAAACATCTTGCACTGAAGGAGGAAAAATTTATTACGATACCAGCCTTACTGAAATACAAATGTAGGAGGAAAAAATGGAAAATCTCCCACCATTTTGCATCTAGAGTCCTTGAAAAAGGCAAAAATTTTCAAAGGGAAGAGGGACACCCCTCCCCTTAGACCCCTCCGCAGGCGGCGAAATTCCAACTTCGATGTGCCCCCCCCCCCATCAAACTGGGTACTCTGGCTACGGGCCTGAGTATGAAGAATTTACACACAACGGCTACGTTTATAACCAAATCTCACAGTCAGGTCCAACAGGCCTGGTAGTTTGCGATACCGTGACTCCTTTGGCTTTCCATATGGTAGCCATGCAAGAAATCGTGTCGGTCGTGGGCTGTTCGTCGGAAGTTATCTGTAGAGTACGTCATAGCCATTAAAAGAGAAACTGTCGACATATTAATACACATATTTCCCTCAACAAGATTTTGCAGTGTCGTTTTGGAATCACCTAAAATAGACATAATATTGCAAAAATAAGATCGAACTGTCTTAAATTTTCTCTTCAGAAGCATTTTGCTTACACTGGGTTTTAAATTAATCAAAACAGGGCCCGGTCGGCGAGGCCACTGGTCTCAACGGCTGGGACATGCGCCATGTGAAGAAACAACACTTGTAAGGCCCCTAAAATCATGTATGCGTGTTTAATGTTTGTTTTGCAAAAGAAATATGACTTAATATCCAATCTATGAGCTATCAAAATTGTAATACGAAGGATCCTTACATCTGTCCACACATTCATGAGGCTGTTTGGTGCACCAGGGGAGCCGGCGGTACATGTTGACCCTGTTCTACAGCAGGATGCAGGTACTGCTAGACCTTCAGCTTTCATGAAAGCTGAATACTGGTAGTCCATGTAATTATTGGCTCCACAGCATTCAAACTTGAAAGATAATAACAGAAACATGAAAATACATGGTAAATAAAGTAAAATGGAGGTTAAAGAATTCCTAACCAAGGGGGGGGGGAGAAGGGACACTCCTCAAGAACATTTGTAAGCAAAGAATATTATTCCCTTAACACAACTGGCCCACAGAAAACGCCCACCCGTCTCTCCTCCCTCACTTCCGAAAAAAAATATTTCAACCAACTCCAACCCTTTGTTTAGACTATTCGAATTAGGGAATGAAGTCAATGGAGCCCATGTCTCTACATCAGATTCGAACAGGCTATGACGTCACGTATATAGGCTGAGAGACCCGAGGCGTAGCTGACCAATCAGAAGCCAGCATTCTCAAAAAGTATTTATGAATAGGAATTACATGCATTGGGAGGGCTTTGGACAAACTTACTTTGACCTTACATACATCTTCTGATATCATGTTTACGATCGACAACCGTTGCTTACTGTTCCTGAAAATTGCTGACAATTGCTAGCAACTGCTAACAATTGCAAAAATTACTGACAGTTGCCATTTCTTTGATAGGTATGAACATTGATTCTACACTCAGCACCCACAGAAACATGCTTTATTTTTGACAAAAATCGCGGGTGGTGTCCGCTATACCTCAGTAATCCACCTACGTAATTACCAAGTAAGGTAGGACGGTAAATGGAGATATCTGAATGAATATTGCCCGTATTGCAGAGAACCATTGTCATAAACGTCAGTCACTCAACGTACGGTCAAGGTTGATGGTTGAAAAAAATCGAGGGCCACCTTTCACTCAGGCGCCTAGCCAAGGGGAGGGTTCGGTGGTTGAAACCCCCATGACCCAAGCTTGAAAAAAAATAATGACAAAAATCATCAGAGTCTTGGGAAAAATATGCTGATACGATAAACTTCACTACGTTTGAGGCACAAACCCAAAGGGGAGGGAGAACCCTTCCCCATATATCCCTCCCCCATGTCACACTCCGCAAAAACGTTCCCATGACACAATCCTGGCTACGCGTCTGCTTTCACTACTAACTGAAAATTGAAGTCCAACTTGTGAATACTACAAATCCATATTAGGCAAGGTTCAGCATTATATGCAATGTTTATTACGAACAATCCATTCTTTATGCGGATAGGATAATATGTATTAAAGAAGAACGATAGAAATTAAAGAACTTTTTTATTCGCGACCCTCACGACGGTGCTCCGTGGCCGAACGTTATATAAATGACGATATATTGTGACTGATGCCGACGTAAAGGCTTTTAAAAAACACCATTACCCTAAACTTCCATGAGCATTGTCCACGGGTCCGACATACAAGCGCGTAGCCAGGGTTTTGTCATAGGAGGGGTTTTGCAGAAGAGCGACAAGGGGAGGGGTCTAAGGGGAGGGGTTTCCTCCCCTTTGGAGAAAAACAGCTTTTTAGGTCTCCAGATGCAAAATGGTGCAATGTTTGTGCCTCAAACGTAATAAAGTTTGCAGTAATCATGTGTTTTTGCCATTATTTTTTCCAGCTTGTGTCATGGGGGGTTTAAAACCCCAAAACCCCTCCCTTGGCTACGCGCCTGCCGACATATAAATTATCGAACTGCCTCAAAATTGTGTGACTAGATATAACTACTAGCTTTCCACTTAATTGAGCATCTATAGCAAGCGTATTAATTTCACAAAATTCTGTTTGGAAAATACCGATGTATTCGGTGATTTGATATTTACAGAACATTATACCGGTACTTAACTTTCGCTACACCCTTGAACCCTACCTGTTAGTTTTACAAATTCATTCACTTAATGAGTAATTGTCAGTTTCTTATTGCCAAATTTGTATTTTCAATACAGTATTACCACAAAAGTGCAAGTTCCTTATCTATGGCAATATCTTGACCTGCCCCCACCCACGTACCCACGCAATTAAACAACTAATAGCTTACTTGTTCTTGAACCTCGTCTACTGCATCAGTTGCTGCAGTTTTGGTTCCGTAAGTGGTTGCAATAGTCTCATTCATGCCAGTTCTCATCGATTGCTCAATCTAAAATAAGGAAAAAAGCAAAACGTCAAAATTGTTTTCCATATATAAGTCATTTCTCATTTATTTTATAACCATTTGTACACGAATCATACGAAGGAATTCGTAATGGAAGACATTTCCAGGTATTTAGATAAGGATAACATTATCTCAACTATTGCACATGCACTATTTACCAATGTATAAACAAGATGCTATGGAGCAGGAGTGGGAGTTCCCCTTCCCGTCTAATACTTTTGCCCGTGATATAAGCCTCATTCTTGGCCAACGAGTCAGTGTACAGAAAGGAAATTTTAATCATTCGTCTCTCTTCCTAGTTGTTTCTCCATTTCTATGGTATCATATTTCATATACGACCACCCGTCACATCTTGATAGTGTGGTTACACCACCCCCTGTATTAGTATACCACGCGATATCCTACCAATACCCCTCTCAAACTTACCTCGTCTTCGTAAACCAATGCTAAAACTCCAGCAACAAATTCCCCAACAACGATGATGAGCAAGAATACGAAATACTAAGGAACGAAAAGGGAAAAGTAAAAGTGATTTGAAGATTTGTATCCAGAAAATATTTTTTATTATAATTATAATTATTCTCGGCTTTGAAGTGATTCTTGCCCACTTAAAAGATATTGTAAATTTTGTAATTTACTAGGAGTAGATCATAAAACGTATTCGTGTTAATGGCGAGACGTGAAAAATTAGTGTGAGCGTTAGTGAATAAAGGAAATGCAAAATGCATGGCACCTTTCGGCAACTGTATCTTTATGTAGATTACATGATACAAACATGCATTTAAGTCTAAGGGGAGCACAGCAAGATCCAGTAGCTTAACATAAGGGGGCAGGGGGCGGGCGCCCCCACTTATAGTCCTGGGATGGTCTGTCGGTACATTTGCTGATCTTGTCGGTAAAACTCAATATTGTGTGAAACTCAATAGACATATCGTATATTTAATATGCTGAGAAAGTATTCCACGTGGCTCTTTATAAGGTCCGTAGGCAGTAAGTTCTCTAAAAAAAAATTTCTATAACTTCAAAAAAATTTTCGCGCGCTACGCGCGCTTTCTTCTTCAGTTCTATCTAGCTGAAACGCCCGCCATTTCCAACATACTGTATTTATTCATCGGTTAAGGTTCCACAAATATTGTAGTCGTGATTCAATAGAAACACAAAAATGAAACGTTGCGAAACTCGAACCTCTTTTCCCTATGTTTTTGGCAGATTCTTCAACCTGAGCATCGTGACAAATATATGTTGTAAGGAAAAAGATTTTTCAGTTTCGTCTGGGAGCCTAAATTGGTAAGATGAAAAATGTACTCCCCCAAGAAGGTCATGCAGTCGCACCATCAATTTTTTTTGGTTTGCTCTTAAAAACCCAAACTTTTTCAACTTTTCCTAATGAAAACAAAAATATGAAATCTTTTCAATATAATCCCATTTTTTCGGCGCGCTTCGCGCGCCTTTTATTTTGCGACCTCCATCATTTCAGCAACCTATTGCATCCGTCGGGGATTAGAGTAGCTGGCCCCTAGCCAGGGCGGTTGGCCCCCATGTCGATAAATCCAAGCACCATCCCTGGCTGAGCCTGCATGCAGTTTTTTTTCTTTAGGCAATGACGTATATCCCCAATTTTCATAGTAACCCCAAATATTGAAACATTTGGCACCATTTTGCATCTGGTCCTCCTCATCAGGATAAGAGAAAAATTTTAGGCCAGATGTCCCCCCACTTCCAAAATCAAATCGACGCCCCTGGTTATTGGTATTTTGTCGTTTTATGAACTATGAAGGTATGAGAAAATAATGCAAGATTTGGGGTGGAATGGGGGGGGGGGTCACGGATGCGTGGTGACTTGTTAAGTGATAACCCTTTGACAAAATGTCGGTGCATTGATTATATGCTGTCGGCACATTTACCTTATTTTCATCCCTGCCCCCCACCCCACTTCTATCACCCCAGTTACGCTACTGGCAAGATCCATGGATGGTCTGCCTCCCAACTCCCCCATAGCAATTTTGCAATACATGCCAAACTTTTCAATGTTCCGATATTTAGATACTTTGCCAAGATTGCCCTCGGGCTCTACCCCTCCGCCTCTGTGCATGCCTTTCCCACCCGGGCGTAAAGTGTGTCCAAATATTAGCGGAAGCTACTAATGATACAAATATGTCTTCACATAATTAACGTCACAACATGCACGGAATTTTTCACATCATAGTGACATGGCAATAGTACGGATATAACGATGGCCGTACGTTTCATCATGTGAATGTCGTGAGTGTGAATAGGCTTTGGTTGCACTGATATCATCGTAAAGATGTTTACTTCTTGGCTGGTCTTATCCGCTGACGCATTTGTTCTCTTTGTTTGCTTTCAGCTTTTGTGTACGTTGAAAATCTGTTTAGAAATAACTTACCATCACCTCACTCTCGTTTTAGCTTTCTCTCTTTCCTTGACACCTGTCAATTACAATAACGCCCCGAACAGCCCCTCCCCCTACTGAGGCCCCTTTGAACTCTTACATGTTTTAATAGACTCATTCAGTCTTTACAAACAAATGCCGTCACGGCTGGGCGTCAAAAGCGTTGGTAAGCCCCGCTCACATTGTCGTCACAATGAAAGATAGACTCCAGTTCGTCTACTTTCTGCGTGCAATAGCACAAGCGTTTACACGCGCAACACCTAACGTACACGCATGTGCTCTTGCGCATGCTCTATGCCAACCAATGGCAACCGCTGACGTAAGCGTGAACACCATAATAGCTTAATAATTAACTTACCATGTAGAGAAGACAGGAATTTTCCCTCAGTGCTCCCCAGCATCCACAGAAACCAACTAAGAATGCAAAACACCCAATGCCAACCATCATCCCTGCCACAATTATTAAGGTATCCTCTGAGAAAAGATCTAGAAATTCATTCGATTTGGCTAACATCCATGATCCTAGTGAGAGAACCACTACCGCAACACACTGTCAAAAGAACAAATTAGCAAATATTTTAAGTAGATGTGGTCACCTTTTTCTTTTACTTTTTTTGACATCTTAAAGCAAAGTAAAAAAAAAAGTTCTTTCAAATTCACTTTGTTCGGACAATATTTTAAAAGATTAAATGGAACACAATTTGAGCCCTGCGTATTCTGCCCTACTAGTACTGTTGCATGCCTCGCTCAATGACCAAACTTTGAAGAAGGGAATCAATGCATTGTCATTGGAGGTTAGCGAATCCTTGTTCCTTTCTTCAAGTTTGGACTCATCGTATGTTGAAATTTCTCAAGAGTTAAACAACTGAGTCACGGCATTGCAGACAGGGTCCCATTTATTTGCTTCAACAGTTCAAATAAAAGCAATGTAATTCGAAACACACGACGATTGTTCTCTTATAAAATTGTTAAATATTACTTTCTTTTACCCATGTGTATACAAAGCCTTGATCTTAAAGATCCTATTGTTAAGACACACATATCTTACAATGAAATGCATGTCAGAGATACTTTTTCAGAGCTAATTTGTAACGATGTTAGGCTGAGGGGTTGGTGATATGATATACCCCGTTCAGACAGTAGAATGATGGGGCCTGAAAAAGCTTCATTGCTTCAAATGCCACTGCCTTTATCGACTCCACAACATCACTAGTTCGTTCTGCAATCGTTTGTGATTAACAACCGGTTCGTTTGTGGTCAGGCCCTTTTAAGTTACATGTCTATAGGCGAGTATGAGCCTTCCCATTACAGTCCACTGAAAAATGGAAAATTGTCAAACTGCATGGGCAAGTGGTTTATGTCTAAGCTATTCATCAGGTGTGGCCTCTTTCTACTTCTCAACTACGGAGTGGGTGCCTCTTATACCATATCAATGTCGTCCTACCAACCCTCTCGCGTCACACTTCAAAGTGTAAAAGTCGATTTTAGCATACGTCTAGCAGAACATGGCACAATCTATCCTTAATATAATAGGAAAACAACTTGCGTCTTACCCAGACCACGATGTTTATAAGAAAGAGGAGACATTTAGCAAGTTTTGGACCACAACCGGCAACCATTTTGAGATGTTTGTTGTTCAAGGTTTCAAGGTATTTCAAATCTGAAGGTGCAAGAAAGAAAGCATTGCGAAATAATTAATGATCAAACAGAATTAGGAATGCCATTTTCGGGAGAAAGGGGAAAGAAATAAAATAGAAATAGAGAACGAAATGCATCTAAAATATTAAGCTCGACAGACCTTGTAATACTGTGTACATGCATCTCTTTTACAGGTAGTGTCGTTATGCGTTCTCCATCTGTATAAAACGCTGTTTACTTTGTGAATCTACTCATGGAGGATTGGAATAACCATACAAATGAAGTTACATAAATTGAAACAATGTAATCATTGTATCTAAGAAACAAACTTTTTTGCCCATAGGCCATACGAAAAAATCATTCAAAATGTCTACATACCGTGCAAGGTGTGTCCTCTTTAGGCACTAAACTGTAAAAGTGATAATAGAGTGTTAGACGAAAACTTAGCTGTTTTCTAGATTTTTAATCTTATTTACTGTTGTTGGACTTTGTCCCCTGGTCATCTTACATTCAAGTTGACCAGATGTATAATTTAGAGCTGTTGTGTTTGGCCAAAGCATCCTCGGAGAGAAAGGGGCTTGTACGCAAACAAACGCACAGATGTAGGTAAACACTCTGACCTTATATTGGTCAAATAACTGTTTAGTGATGGGAATTTCTATTACAAGTTCACCTTGGAAATAGGCCGTACGCAGTACAGTGTATGAAAACACTTGAGAAGCCTTGCTATTTAGTTGTTAAGGACTGTTTTGAAATTTGCAATGCACTTCAATTGATAACCATGACGGTGCCAAATAGCCAGCCACAAAGTGAGTGAAATTGTGAGGTAGACATGATACATGCAAACAGTGGCGTACCCAGGATTTCTCTCACGGGGGCCATGTGGTATATTGTATGATCGCCACCTGGAGGAGGGGTCTAAGGGGAGTAAAACTTGTGTTAAAAAAATTAACGTATTTTAAGAACTAAAAAAATCGGCATCAGTGAGGAGGTTATGGCCCAATGGCCTCCCCCTGTGTGCGCTGGTGCATGCAAAAGCAATTCGCCTGTGACGTACTCAATGGTCGAGTTTAATATTAAAATCATCGTGACAGAATATTACCATAAACAAATAAGATTTAGCTTGAAGTTTTTGGTTCATATTTCTCGATTTCACAGCTAGGATGCTCATCAGCTGTGAATAGCAGTTCTTAAAGGAGCTTTATTTTGTTGATACATGGAAGTATACTTACGTCGCAGATACATTTTTCCAAAATTCCGTCGACTCTGTGGCGAAGAGCCGAAGGGCGAAACCAAACGTTACTCCAGTAGGAGATCTGCTCCCCGAAATGAGCTACGTCGAGTCCGAAAGGGCAACAGATATAACTGTCCAACCTCTTGACCTTCACACCTTTACATCATGGGTCTGTCATGCGTGGTCCCGTTCTAGACTGGCTGCAAAGAGCAGATGCCGTACATGATCTTAGCCAAAAGGCCCAGAAGACGTTACTTCCTCGGTTGGCGGTACAGGATACTTTCACAACTTTAATGCAATGATTGGTATACAATGATAAGTAGCCATGTAACGTTTTTTTGCAATACATGAGGTTCTCAAGAAAGAGAGTTACTGCTTTTTCACCGATATATTATTTGCATGCCAAAATCTTCAAATGATGCAGTACATGTAATACTGATGGAACGAAAGCTATTGCAGAATTTGTTTGTCATCGATTGTTTCAATTTAACAAGTACTTTTGTTTGAACCATGGTGATAGTCCTTCATAGCTGACTGCTAAGCAAGCACTTCATAAAAATTCATTCCATTGCACTTGATAGATCAAGTTTGGTGGTAAAATTGCTGGCTTCATTGACGGACACCCAATAACTTTGCTTATATCAGTATATTGCGCCAAACACTTTTACTAGGTCGGCTATTGCCACTTTGAGAGAGGCTGACGTTGAGGCTTATGTATAAATATACATGCGTGAATGTAAAGAAGTGATTCTTTACCGACTGGAATTTCCCCTAAGATGAAATTTCCGAGACAATTTTGTCTTACCCAAGCCTACTTTTCTATCATTGTTTGTTTGTTTTTGTCTGATGAAATTGAGATAAGGCATTAAGGATTGAAAGTATCTTGAATTGTCACATCAAGTTTGACCATAGGTTGGGTCCTACCTCGCAAGAAAAGTTCCTCACCTGACTTGCCTCTATTTTTTTTAAAAAAATTGAGGAGTTCTGATGTCGTTATTTTCGCATTTATTGCTCATGAGAACGCTGAAGTATCGTTGCCCTGATAGCTGACCCTCGGATCCCTTGAAATAGCACAGGCAGTCTTATGAAGGGGGTCAGTTTTCCGTATCCCCGGGCCAGGTGCCCGCAGTCTCGTCGTGCACACACCTTTGGAGTTCTTGCGTAATGGCTTTGTGAACTGAGGGCTTCACCGTGGAAATGATCCCCACTATCTTAAAACCTATGTTGTATCCATCCTTGCCCGTAGTTTCGCTGAGCTTAGTCTCTTTGCGGATGATTTTTTGAACTGTTCATTTTCCAGGCATACACCTTATCCCTTTCTCCTTCGTGCCCGGTAAATGTGCACGCACGGATCCACCTAAGATCTAAAAGGGTTCACCAATTCGTGTTTTTTGAGCAAAATTTGGACGCCAGCATGAAGCGTCATATCAAAATTAAGTTTTTAGAAAATGTCTTTTATCAAAATAAGTGTTTCGTTTTTGTTATACTGTTAGTCGTGTATGGGGGTTAAAATGCGACAAGTGCCCGTTGAATGGGCCAAAATTTCCATTATAGATGTCATTTTCTTGGTGAAACTTGCATACAGGTAAAACTTTGAGACTCTCCAATATCCTAACAAAATAGTATATGTCAGGGAAATAAGTCTGATTTATCAATGTTTTGTAAAATGCTAGAGAACACTAGCCTACTTGCTTTCAAGTATGTTTATCTTTTCAAAACTAGTGGAAGGCGGAAAGAACGCCTCTCTTTACAAGTTACAATATTTGCTCTTGTATAATCAAGCCTACTCAGAAGGACAAAAATGTAACACATTGACTGTGTTTGAGATGGTATTGACCAACGTACAAAAATTGATCTGAATGGGAAGGTGTAATAATTTAGGTAGTTTGTGAAAGTTTATAGAGGGAAAACAATTGAGATCCGTCAATCCCTCATCCCTTTAGACATTTTAGACCCCCATCCCTGTGCAGTGAAGAATAATTTCGGTTAAACTTCTTTTGTATCCTTTAACATTTCGATTGATACCCGTTATGTATACAAAAGTACACCCCCATCGATACGCACTGGCGTCACTGTTTGTGCTTTGAATAGTTTTGGTAAGAGATTTTCTTAATTAACCGGAAGGAGGAGCACAGTAGTCCGAGAGATACTATATTCCCTTGCCAGCCTGGTGTCTTTGACTATCTTAGAAGGCCTTCATAACGAAAAGTTATCATCTCAATCACCTCAGATAGAAGAAAATTTAACTCTATTACGCAAACATGTTTCTACAGTTTAAAGGTGCTGCTACACATCAACCGATCCGTCGCGATTCGACAAGTCGCTGGCTACACATCGAACTTATGTATCCCCGATTACTCAATCGCCAACCCTTGGATTCCCGACGAGAGCGGCCAGATATACAAACAGATCGGATACTTTTCCGGCTACATATAGTTGCCGACGCATTAGGAGAAGCATCATCTAGAATTCTGAGGCGACTGTGCACCCGTGGGGGATAGATGCTTAGGGCAGGGGCGTCCCTAAGGATCGATGAGTGGGGGAGTGTTGGGGGAGTGCTGGACATTTTTTCCGACAAAACGGGCTACATTCCAGAAAAAAATGCCTCAACGCCTGTGTCAAGAAAGTTAAACTCATAAGCAGCGGCATAGCCAGGATTTCTCTCACGGGGGAGGGGGAACGCAGTATGTTTTTTGATCGCCGTCCTGGGGGTCTAAAGGGAAGAGTTTTTCCCCTCCCCTTTGAGGTTTTTTTTTTTTTTTAAAAAATTAGGTGTCCTTACATGCCATCTGGTGCTACATATGTACTGTACATATGTAGGATTACCATATTTCTCTAAGCTGAAAGTGGGACAAAACTTTTGAAGACTGATCAGGAGGAGGGTGGTTTGAGTGCCTGCAGAACTATCTTAGCGGAGCGCCACCATCAGTTGGCGCTGAGCGTGCAAGAAAATTTTTGGAATTTACAAAGCCCCAGACAGCCGGAAATGGCACTTCCCGAGTGTTTTAAGTTGTATGTGCGAAGGCTTAAAATAGGGATCTCAAGTCTAAAATTTCTCAATTAATGAAAAAAAAATCTATGAAAAATTAAACGGAAATTGACAACCTTACTAATTTATGATCTAGATTTCCCCGGCCGGCAGGACTATCTAAGCGGAGTGCCACCATCGGTTGGCGCGGGGTGTAGAAGAAAATTTTATGAATTTACAAGCCCCCAGACGGCCAGAAATGGCACGTCCCGATTATGTATGAAGCCTTAAAATAGGATCTCACGTCTGAAATCCCCGATCTCGAATAATGACCAAGAAATAGTTTCTTTACGGTCGATCCCTCGACCATAATGATATTTTATTTGGGTTCTAATCAGGTATAAGTGCCGGGAGGAAAAGTTACTTTAGCAGATTGTGGCAGTTGGTACTTCACATAAGTGCTTAAAATAGAGACGAAATGAAGCGGTAGGGGAAGCACGGACAAAAGAAACCACCCGGGCAAAATGAGTCACCCCGATGGATAAGCCATGTTAAGCTGCTGGCGTTCGAAGATTTATCCAGCATGTGACTTGTCACATGGCAACTATTGGCCCTATAAACGTTCGCGACTGACAGAGTAGAGAGCAGTAGGAGCAAAAAAAGGAAAAATGGCACAGTATTAAAACTGTAAGGATGAAAATTGACTGTTCGTACTAGGCTCCTTTTGCCTGGGCTTTCCCTATCCATGCTACATTACCTTCTAACGCCTAATGTGCACTACAAAGTTTGTACAGTGCTGTAAATTATTTTAACGGTCATATACTAGGCAATGCCTGACAGATGATTCCCATGACCTCGGCTTCCTAGAGCCTAATATCACAAAGTGGTCATGCTGCACACACGATGAACTTCTTTGATCTTTGTATGTCAGAACATTAGGCTACATGTTCATCATATTTTTGTTGCGAAATTTGCCGGGGAGGACCACCCGGCCCCAGTCTTAATTTAGCGCTAATGGTGCCGGCTGGCTTCTTGCTTCATCACAAAGGGAGCTCCTCCGACCCCCTCATCGCCTTTGTCCTCACTTAAAGCTCTAGGTATGGTGTACAAGTCACCTATAGGGATCTTGAGGGGTCCAGGGGCAACGCCCTGGTAGTATAAAAGTAAACGGAGGAACCACAGCTAGCTCTTTAGTACCTACAAAATTATGAGCATTAAGGCAAAACATTAAGCCATTTACAAGAAGCACTGATGTAATAATGAGACGGCATATAAAATAGATTAGCGCGAAACGCGATGAAAAAGCACACCTCACAATACATTGCAAAAGGAATCCAGTATACTTTAATCACCCCAATGTTGCCAGTAAATTTGAGGGCAATGATGTTTTTGCCCGATACTTTATTTTGGGGGCAGGGACCCCTTGTCCCCTGTTATTGGCGCCCCTGATTCTAGGCCTAGACTGTAAAACCAGTGTTTATGAATGAAACACTTTTCTAAACACTTCTGCCCCCACTTTGGAAACACGTTTAAAGTCTAAACATGTTCAGGAATTAAACACATGATGTTTAGGAATTAAAC
>WURT03265088.1:0-25695 GCA_009936505.3 Holothuria glaberrima
AAAAGCAGGGTGCCTGGTCTCAAATGTGATTTGAGACCTCCGATGACGTCATCACAGAGGCAGCGGACCTCGGCTATGGCGTCGGTCCGCTCAGCCTCTGTGATGACGTCATCGTCGGTCTCAAATCACATTTGAGACCGAGGCACCCTCGCATTTATCCCCTAAATCAAGGCGAATATTTCCAAAGCAAGGCAGACTGGTTTATCCACGCTTATTAACTTGACAATAATCAGGAGTTTAGTGTAAATGATACATTGTTACCACAAAATGGAACGACCCCCGACAACAGTTTCTGGAGTATGAATTTACCTTACTGTGTTTTGTTTTCAGCTTCTCCTGAGCTATGGAGCACGTGTGCCTGATCCGTCGTCAGCCGAACTACAACGTACTGAACAACACACGTTACAGCACTCAGTCGGGATACTCAACCTATACCGTGCACATTCTTGTGGTCTTTACATTGCAATGACTAGTCCTGATCCTATTGGTGAGTTCATCTAGCTAATTTTTGTCGTATTTTTTTTTTTTTTTTTTTTTCAAAAACATTAAGGCAGACGGCGTGAGCTGTTCAAGGGAAAACTTTCTAGGAAGAGATAAGAACTTGATATGTAATATATTATCTTTTGAGGGAATTGCAGGCAGATTGTAATTAAATTCACACATGGCAAAGCTCTAGCTGTCGGAAAAAGGAGGGCAGACAACCATCGATATGTCACGTAGTATACGCGATGTTGCAATATGAGGAAGACACTGACAGAGATGGATTGATAGTAATTGCGTGTTTTATGTATTGTTGGACCGATCATCGGTATTGGCCGATATTCCTCATTTTTTTCCAGTATCGGTATCGGTCAAATTACCTTAAATACCGATATCACCTAACCGATATTTATCTTCCTATATGTGATGAAAAAAGTACTCTATGTGAGCATTTTTGAATGCAAATGCCTATATTTTACCTCATCAAGATGGAACGGCTCTTAGATGTGATGCTTGGTGGCCTATGGTTAGATGTAGATTGCTTATATCCTAGATATCGGTATCGAATCCGATCGGCATCGGCCGATACGGAAGAATTAAGTATCGGTATCGGTAATATCGGCTAATTGCAATATCGGTACGACACTGATTTTATCCTGTTGCAACTCTCACGTCTGACGGAGATAGTACGATAGTAGTACATTTCTTATGTTATTCTAGTTCTTCGGTGTGACGTGATCTATCCATGAAAAAATCTTTGGGTGTCCACCAGGATCGGCTGAAGGGGCATTAATTTGGGGGCTATGTTTCCATCGACCCTGGTGAAAACGGATAAAGATAAAGCTAAAGATAAAGATGACTAGCCTATATAAAATTTAGCGCAATTATTTGGGGTATGAAGAATTTTGGAGAGGGGACTAAAGCCCTCCCCAGCCCCCCCCCCCATAGAACCTCACCTGCTTTCTACCTGGTTTTCTACCTTTCATGTGACGGGTCTACGGGCTGAATTATTTTACAAGACAAAGGAATGTATACATACCCCGGTCTATATTCCAGTTGAACCCAGTTGAGCAATTCAACTGGGTTCAACTGGTCCCAGCTGGTTTTGCCCAAATTTCATATTACACCAACTGGATTGAACTGTGCTACCACTTTTCACCTGGGTTGACTACACTCAACCCAGATGAATGTGCCCAAATTCCATATTAGATCAACTGGGTTTAACTGGTTTTCAACTGGGTTCTAACTGGATCCCAACTGGAACCAGTTGAACCCACTTTAACTGGGTTCAACTGGAATTTAAACCGGGGATATACTCCACTGCGAACAGAGTGATGTCAAAATGAGCAAGGAACACGAAAGATTTCAATGGAAAACAAAAACGAAATTGTTTACAATATTTACGGTTATATCTCATATGCAATGTAATTGCAATGTCCTTTTCTACTTCATTACAAAACAGTGACTCTGTGCCCGAATCTGATATATACACGAAATAAAAACTGTTGACATCTTAAGAAAGTAGTTATGTAAATGCTTTTCGTAATCTGAATTGAAACTCACTTACTATGAAGTGCTAAAGTCACTTTTGCACTTACATTTTTGACCCTCTTGTAAGCTACTTCAAATTGTTACCAGTCATGTAACAGCCATTGTGTGATATCGGCTGGGCCAAGGCCACGTGCCATACGGGTACGGTTTGCAACAGATGACCAGAGAGCTGTTAGGTAACAGCTCCCTGAGATGACTAAGATCAGACCAGGGAGCTGTTACGGCTCCCTGATTAGACATAGTTAGATCAGGTAGCTTTAACAGCTCCCTGATCAGACATAGTTAGATCAGGGAGCTGTTACGGCTCCCTGGTTAGATGTATCAGTCAGCATACAACTTTGGTTCACAACAAAGGACGAAGATTAGACTACTAGCAGACGTATCAGTCAGTGTATAATTTAGGGATGTAACAGATTAGGAAGATCTGCTAAGAGTGAATGTATCATTCAGTACATAAATTTTGGATGTAACAAAGGAAGAAGATCAGACAAGAACAGATTAATCAGTCAGTAGACAACTTCGAGTTGCGACAAAGAACGACGACTATACAGGAGCAGATGTATCAATCAGTATATAGTTTTGAGATGTAACAAAAAACGAATTTTGCCAATAGTCAGATAGCAGATGTATTAGCCAGTACACAACTTTTGGATGTAACAAAAAACGACGATAGGACAAGAACAGATTTATCAGTCAGTAACCGATTTTGAGTTCCAACAAAGGACAACGATTATTCAAGAGTATATGTATCAATTAGTGCACACTTTGGGATTTAACAAAGTACCACTGAGGTTAGACAATAGTAGATGTATCAGTCAGTATATAACTTTTGGATGTAACAAAAAACGAAGATCGGACAAGAACAAATTTATCAGTGAGTTTATAACTTTGGTATGCAGAAGTCAATTTTAACAGTATTACATACAGTATTCTTGCAAAAAAAGTTAAAGTATTATTATAGAAGATTTTTCTGTGTTAAAATCAAATCTTTCTCAAAAAATGTGGATTTTCCTCAGTCTGAGATGTGCACACCAGGCCTGTAGCTAAGGGGACCAAGGGGGCGATCCGCCTGAAATTTTTTTCACCCCGTAGAGAAGTTTCAAGTTGCCATTGACTTAATACATTCTTACACATTTGATCCCCCTGAAAAGGTTTTCACCTTTCTGGAAGCCATTTTGCACCCCCTCTCCCTTCAGTACCTAATCTGGCTATGGGCCTGGTGTGCACACAACGTTAACGGTAGAATGCTCGTCCCTTACAAGTTTTGAACTCCCCAATAATAGAAAACAACTGACACAAATAGTAAGAATATACCTATCTTAAAGGGTAATCATCGTCATCCTCGACATTTCTAATTCTCCCAACTAATCAACTTGTAGCTCCCCCTATGACTGTAAAAAACTCCTCCTTGTGCAGACACAAACCTATTTTATTGCTTTAGGACATGTCCTGGTGAGCACACAAGGCTTAAATGTGTAATCTAAACACTATATCTGCATTGTGTGGAATGTGAATTGCTCTGCACCACTTGAATTTTCAGACTTTGATATCAATCAAAGAGCAGTAACCAACTGAGAATTTTGATACCCCTCACCAAAAATGTACTTGGGGTGATGACTGTATGTCTTTAATTCAAACCCCATGCAGGAAGGATGGTCTGTAGCCCCAGGCTACATGAATAAACATTTACTACCTTTTATATTCGAGCTAAATCGGGTTAAGCTTTGTAAGTCCTAAAAGCAAGTTTTCTTTGTTCACTCTGTAGTACAAAGGTACCATAAAATAACTTATACGTGCAACCGGTGTTTGAAGGGCAAATCCCCCAGTCGGAGACAGTTCCAGTTCTCCCAACTGTGCAACTTGTAGCTCCTATAACTGTACAAAGCTCCTCCTTGAGCAGGCACAAACCTATTTTATGTATTGCTTAAGGTCATGTTCTGTTGAGAATACAAAGCTTTAGTGTGTAATTAATCCAAGCACTCCCCTCTGCATTGTGTGGAATGTAAGCTACTCTGCATCTTTTGAATTTTCAAACTTTGCCGTCAATCAAAGCGCAGTCACCAACTGAGAATTTTGATACCCCCACACTAAAAATATACTTGGGGATGACGAGTGTGTGTCTTTAAATTATGATTGTTCTTTTCTTCGTCCTACACAGCGACTGCATTCTCACTCGGAGAACAATTACAAAAGCTCAGTATATCTGAGTATGAATTTCGACAGGAGTACAAGGCCCTTCTTGATGACGTAGAACAGTTCGCAGCAGATATGCTTGGGCAAGCACGGAATTCCAAAGAGGTAGGGATTATAGTTTGAAGTGCTATCATTCACGATTGTTACTTATTTTCTGTAATCTCTTAAGAATAATTCGTCCTCTGGGACTGCTCACTGATTACGTCAAGCTTTTGGCCCGAAACGCGTTCCATAAGATTGAGTACCCTAGTGCAGAACCATATGAAAATTTAGGTCTCCCTTGATGATCTTACTGTGGATTTGCTGTTTTTTAGTTACAAGTGTTGCAGTTTTACAACTGTATAGACCTTATGTATTAACGCCGCACTGACGTCATGTTTGGAGGAAAACAATGAGCACGTGGTTGCACGCAGTAGAATTCGTCGCACGCGTGCAGTAGACTTATGTGCGTATCCGATTGGTTGACGAATCAGCTGTCTGCATTTGTTGGTGTAACTTGCAATGATACATGTGTTCCTGCAAAGGAGGGCGTACTTTTTTCTCTGTGACATCATGTGCATAAGGTCTGTTGTAAATAAATAATAAATGGGTTTCTGCAGCGTTGAAAAGAAGATTTGTTACTTAGATCAGATTTAACGACACATCAACACAAATGTGTTATATAGTGTCAACTAGTTAAAAAGTAAATTGTAAATACGGTTTCAAATACGGTTCAAGTTTCAAGTTCGGTTTCAAATACAGTTCAAATACGGTGCAAGTCCTTCCCTTTAGTCGCCTCTTACGACAGGAGGGAAACACCATTGGCATATTCTACAACCCCTAGCCCACGGGGAGGGGGCCTTTGAAATGAAGTGGAAATATGAAACGGACAATTTGACGGGTCCATGCAAGAAATCTTTATACCATAACTTTTTCATTTTTCACACTTTTATGGTCATCTATACCCCCCCTCCCCACCTCCTCATCCATCAAACATGGGCCCACTGATAACAGTTGAATGCAAACAACGCCAAGAAAAACGGACCCTGAAATAATAAATAAATGGAAGGGATTGTGGGGATGAGAAAATAGTAGTTTTCATAACACAACAGTTTGGTAATATTTTCAAAAAGTAATGAGCTAGGACTATTTTCGTGAAGAAACTTTTTTTTCTTAAAGCGTTGTATTAAAAGTTGAAAAAATCCCTTTCTATAGGAGCACGGACCGAAATCTTGACAAATATTCCACTAGATTTGGTTAAAAAACAAAGAGAGTGGTTTCAAACAATTATTGAAGGTGACAATGTCGCATTCACAACATCATTGAATATGGTGATCTTCGCCAAAGTGGGCGGGGGGGGGGGGCGAAAACAAAATTACTATGTGGGACCATGTCCCTCTCCCCTCCCCCGTAATCATCGCCCTTGTTACTGTGTACTTCACAGATTATGTATGGGGACCATTGGCCAATATGTGAAATAATTTTGCGCAGAATTGACTCAGTATTGACTGGATATGAATTTCTCTCAAGCACACACTAAACGCATTCTTACACATAACAGACATCCTACTTTAGGGCTTTGCATCCATGAAAGAATTTGTTTGGGGAGGAAATTTGTATGAAGCCCTTCTTAGTCAATGTCATATTGAAGTCATAGCTTAGTAAAATTTGTTGAAGTTACAGTGTTGTGAAATTAATCCTTTCAAGTCTTCCCTGCAGTTCAATGATTCGTCGGCCAGTAATGACATTGATGTTTCTTCCGTTAGACATTGGCTATCACGCATATTACTGTGATGACCATTATGTATGTAATTAGTTCATTTGTCAGAACAATAGTGAAGAAAGCACGCTAATTTTAAACACTCCGCTTCAAAAGATGAAGGACTAGCCCCTTTTTTTAAACTAAAAAAGAAAGCTGCTATCACAATACCTGAATTAATTTATTGCAACTAAATACTGCCGCCCCTCCCAGTGTATCTCCTAACAATACCCTTTACTCATTTCTAAGAAAGGAATGCATGCATCGTGGGTGTTATCGGAATAGGAATCTTTGAAGTACTCTTGTTTTGAAAGAAAATGTTGTATTGCAATCCTAGATGTAGCCTAAGTTCGACAAACTTTTAAGGCGAAAGCGGAAACGGAAATGATAAAATGATAGTTTCCACAAATACCGAATGAGTAATCAGCTTTCAAACTTCATTTTTTGACACAAGTACTTAAAACAAAATTCATTTCATTTCACTTCATCATCGATGTTTTCACAAGGGCAAATAATGGAATAGCAGAACAAGTGCTACTTCGACATCGCTTTTTTATCAAAATTCAATCAGCTTATGACATCATCTTCGAGGACCGTCATGAAATAATTTGATTATTACACTCTCAGTGAACTGAATGTTCTTGTTTCTTGGAAGACTCTTGAAAATGGAATTAAGCGATGACATAGGCAAATTCGATTATCTACAAATCATTACCATGACGAGTTAAAACGAATGAACTAATTCAACCTTATGATAGAGTGATAGAGTATAAAGCGAGGTCAGAGAAGTCAAGTCACGAATCCATATCATAGACATGATATTATCTTTTTTATTTATTTAAATAAAAGACATGATATGATCTTACAAAACTGCGGAAGGAGAGGAAAAATATTTTTTCTTGCCATGAACTTGGTCTATTTGCAGTGTGCAACAGTCTTGTCACATATGGTTAATCGGAATTAACTTGTTCGCTTGCCCTCACCGAAGAATCAACCAGCCTTACTGTGTTACTGATTTTTTTTTTTTTTGGGGGGGGGGGGAAATATATCATTGTACCGGTGTATTGGTGTATAGGAGCTGTTCTCGGCTGGAAGAAGGTGGGCAATTTTGATCGATGTCCTCGAGGAAGATTCTAAAGAGAGGAAATACTTCCCTCACCCTTTAGAAATTCTTTTTAATATCTAAGTGTCCTTATGCATTTTTTACGATACGTGTGGTGTAGTATTTGGACTTTTAATGAGAATGTTTGATTTTGTAATGAAAAGGTTTGATACATTTTTCAGAGGGGACAAATAAGGGGTTTTCATCCTTAAAAGAGTAGAAGTATTTTTTGGATCCCAATGTGAGATGAGGAAATTTGTATTTTTTCAGTAGAAGTTATAGAAAATAAACTGTTGGAGGGGCAGAAATTTCATAAAAATTAGTTCCTTCATAGGGCCAAGCCTAGTCACGTGTGTTTGCAATTACCATAAACAGATAAACTCGAACAGTGTATGGCCGGCACATTTACTGTTTAAGGAGAGAAAACGTCCGGTTCAAAGTAAACCTTCAAACGGATCTAATGAGCACTTAACAGAAAAAGGATCAAATATTTGACTAGTTTCGGTTCAAAACCAACCATTTTCTGTTGACTTGAACCAGATCTAATCAAATATTTGACCAGATGTTGGTTCAGTGCCCATTTGAACGGAATCATTTCAAAATTTGAACTGGACGTTTTTAGAGTGTACAGCGATGGTGAGGTACAGAAATACATTCGAAGGGTCGGGTAGTCGAACGTTTTTTTTTTTCTCCGAGTGACATCAGAAATAACAAAAATATTCCTGTGTCCACTTCTGACGCTTCTCAAGGCTTGTGTTGTGTTCCATCATGGCGGGTGCATGTTGTTATCTATGGTCAGCAACGATGTGTTGTAACTGAATGCTTCACAATAAGTCTCAGTGTAGGGATCGACTTATTTTGTCTTTCTCTTTTTTTCGGTAGGGCCATTGAGGTGCTCTCTGATATCACCTCCCTGAAAGGACGATTATTCTATAAAGAGTTAATTCGACGTATAGAAAAAACTCTTTGAAATCAAATAACACCCAGTCCTGTTTTTCTGTATCATGTTTCCTTCCTTGTCTTGAATTATGAAGACCATACCAGATTTACTTTGCCACATTTCTTCAACCTTAACTTTTAATTCTGAAAGGATTCAAATTATTGGAGTACCAATTTTCCCTGTTTGTCCTGTTAAACGTGCATGAGGGCCGCGTGAGGGTTGTTAGTGAACTCCTTGCACATATGAAAATGTATGAAAAGTTAATGTAAAAATTAAACTGTGGCTTGAGGCACAATCTGTTCAGTCACTCTCACACTGACGCAGCATCTGGTCATTTTTATGTAAAGTACCTTGCGTCTCAGTACGGTTGTTTTTAAATGGGTTACAAGCTGCCATGTAATTATGTAGGCTAAGCCGCTGTAGAGCTATCATTGTGTTTTAGTTTTCCATGTGTGAAAATTTTACTTATTACTGTTTTTCGTATTTTCACGAATACTGTACTTTTGCCCTTACACTGTTTTATGAGGTTGTAGCAGGCCTTTTGTTCTATGACGTCATTTCACAACATCCAGCCAGGAAATGTTTTGTTTCCTTTACTTAGTTGGAAATTGTAATGAGGCATTACGTCACCGATAAAGATACTGAAGAGGGTGAAGATGCCACTCCGGAACGACTTGGTCAAGCAATTAATCTCGAGCAGAAAAAGGTAACCAGAAGCTCATGAATATTCATCAGATCAAATCTAGGACATTTCTGTAGTCGGATCACAAATTCGACAGCAATGAAAACACAGTACTATTCATAGGCGTAGGAAGCTGTTCCCATGGGGAAGGGGCTGAACATTGAAACGAAGCGTCGTTCTGGGAGGAGTCTGAGAGAAGGTGGTGTCCCCCTTCTCACTGGGAAAACTTTTAAATATTTGAGGGTCCGAAAATATAATTTCGTGAAAAATATGGAACAAATTTCATAGTAAATTACTGGGTTATGTCAACATTTTTATAAGAAGGAACAAATAAGAGGTTTTAGTCTGTAAATTGTGTGGATGAAGCATATTTCTGCCCTCCCCGTTTTCTACTCTTTTGATGCTATTACAAGGTGTTACTCGGTTAGGATATGTAGTTTAAATTTAGCACTGGTTTGAATATAACATTGGTTTGACACTATTTTAGAATAACATCTGTCACTCAATGAATAGTCTGATAAAAAACAATTTTGGACTGACCATTGTTTATTTAAACTCAAGTAGTAAGTCACTGAAGAAGTCACAAAAAACGTGAAGTAACGAAAGGTGTTGAGAGCCGTCCATATTTTCTAGCTCAGTACACCTCGCTGTTCCCGTCAATTTTAACCTGAGTGTTACACCTGTCAACTTGTCAAGTGACGGCTCTCTGTGACGTCATTGTAAGAAGAAGGGTTAATAGCAGTCTTTTAACGTCGTTTGTACTTAAAATACGATGTAGGATTAAAGGATATGTATAAATGTAAAAATAATTATGTTATGCTTACTGCTTACATTTGATCAGATACAATCTAAAAAACAAGAGTGAAATTCACTCCAAAAGAGTGAATTAAGGGACCACTCCTAAGAAAGAGTGAATTTCACCCGGAGTGGAATGAAATTTCACTCCAAATAGAGCCATATTACATTCCATGTGAATGGAGTGTCGCTTTATTTGGAGTGAATTTTCACTCCCCTCCGGGTGAAATTCACTCTTCCTGAGGAGTGGTCCCTTAATTCGCCCTTTTGGAGTCTGTGGATTTCACTCTTTTTGGGTTTTTTTTAGAGTGTAGGGAGACAAAAGTGAATATTTTAGGGACAATACATTTTGAGGACGTTTTTAAGTGAGTTATTTTCCAGTTCCTTGTAGCTGATTCGTGACTTTTATCACCGACAGTTGATTCTCCTTAAAATGAAAAGGAGAAAAAAAAATTTTGGTTTCACAGGAAAGATAAACAAACCCTTGATAAATTACCAAAAACGGCACATGATTATCTTCCTACTATAAGTTGATAAGTATGAGGAATTTAATCCCCAAAATATGCCTCCAAGCTTTTGTATCAATTAAATATTTTTTTATGGCACTCTGCACTCCCACGGCTTAGTGTATGATAGTTAATACGTCTAGACCTGATATTGGATAATTTAAAGCCTTCAAATCTGCTTTCAAGCTCAAGTGTCGCCATTGTAAATTCATACTCCGCACATTACTATTATGTTGTAAGCTTTACGGAAACTATATCTGGCATCAGAGTAGTAGATATCTTAATCCTAAAGTGTTCTTCAAAGAAACAGCAGATTACTAATTCTTAACTTGTGTTATTACACTCATGTGAGAAATTATCAATTTATTCATTATTTTCCAGATTTTTGTCAAAAGTGAATTTTGTGATTAAAAAACACGTTTTTCTTTTGAAATTTTAGTCATAACCTATTCAACAATCACATGCTGTTTTTGTCACATCCTATGCATTATCTTTTGCATATTTATGCACAGTTTGTGACCAATAAATATTGCAAAAAAATGACATGCTCTTTTTGTGCCTCCTCCTCAATTTAAGTTATCTTTTTAACTATTCATGGCACAGTTTGTGGCACATCCGCATTGTCAACAGCTCCTGATGAACAAGTTTTACGGATCCTTCAACAGAAAAAACTCTTACAGATACTGGGTAATACTCATTTTAATAACGGTCGGCTATCCAGTCCTGGCGCTTGCCTTCATCGTCTTCCCGTCTAAGTCCCTAGCTTCTTTCATGAGAACACCGTGAGTAGAACATGGACAAACCGTATATTACAAACTAAGGAAAACTCTTTTGTATTATGTGCAGGAGACATCTTATTAATTAAAGGGAAAATTCAGTCAGAGTTAGCATGCCCCGTCATTGCAGTCCATGAATGGCCTATTTTGAACATGTGACGATATTTTGCTGGTGAATTGTGAAATTCAAGGAGAATTTCTCCTTGCTGTACCTATTTTGTGTGATAGTTATGTTCAAAACGTCTTCAGATGTGCTTGTAATGCAATAAGAGGAGATTTGCAGGAGTTTGCCGATTTTTCAAAGCAACTTTGAGGGCGACTGCATATTGCCTTTAAGAAGGGGTCTGGTGTGAAGTTTAACAAATAGAAACAAATCTTTCGCAAAGATACGGAAACAAGCTCTGGGCAAGGCACTGATCAAGGGAGCAAGATAAATTTGTGTGGAGAAAGTGTCTAAGGTAGGGGGTTGAGATATCTTTTAATAAAATGACGCAAAAGTAAAGTTCAATTTTGTTGGATGTGATAAGTTTAAGGGGAACCGCCCATACAGCCCCTCACCCTGGCTACGGGCCTGCCCGAAAGTGCACTCTAAATACGTCCGGTTTAAATTGAACCGAAAACAGATCAAATGGGCACGTAACCATTCAAATATTCGACTAGCTTCGGCTCAAAAGTAACCATTTTCTGCTCAAAATTGATCATTTCTAGTCAAACATTTGACCATATTCTCGTTCAGTGCCCATTTGAACGGACTCGGTTCAACCTGAACCGGACGTTTTTAGAGTGTGATCTTGATGTAAATGAGGCATTCGTTTTAGTGTGTAGGGGTACATTAAGCTTTTAAAAACAATTCATTTAAGCCAGAGGGAGAGTGTGATTAATGTTTTGAGACTTTGTGCTTCCTTTAACTTTCTTTCTAGCCACTGAATGTTCAAGCGAACATGTTTATGGTAAGGTATTTTGCAAGGGCATGGAACGTAGTAGACCTGAAATGTATCTTAATTAGCAAACTATCATGGCATAAATTTAGCCCTGAAAATCATGTTTTTTTTTTTTTTTTTTTTTTGCCGGGGATGCCTTCCAAATTCC
Organism: Holothuria glaberrima; assembly: GCA_009936505.3. Taxonomy (NCBI): domain Eukaryota; kingdom Metazoa; phylum Echinodermata; class Holothuroidea; order Aspidochirotida; family Holothuriidae; genus Holothuria; species Holothuria glaberrima. The sequence continues at coordinate 11,853 of WURT03265088.1, forward strand.
CGAACCTCATAAGCTTATGTCCACAGGGAAATAAACATTCCACATATTATTAATTAACTTACTAAGCGTAAAAGTTTCAAAATTGTGGATTTTGTTTTGTATGTGGCAATCCTTGCAAGAAAACGCAAAAAAAAAGAACTGATAACGACAGTATTTTGACAAGTTAATTTAGCTTTTTGGCTGAATCATTAGACTGGGCGTTTGTCACCTGGGTCCACAGTAACTTTAAACGTGGTCTGTTGGTGAGGCTTTCTCCCTTATCAACATATGCTTCATTTTAACGGAAATCCTCGGGTAGACCAAACGTGGACACAAATCAATGTTGGGGGTAGCCTCCATGACGCATGTGTTCATCCCAGAAGTGGGTGTGAACCCTGCTAATCCTCGGACTCCTCTAGACCAGTCATTTAAAGTAAAAATAATGTAGTTAGGATATCCTTATAAGTCTCGATTGGATGTCATTGGGAAAAGGAAGCTAACTATTCTTCAATATGTGTTGTGGTTGATAAAACTTGATTTTGTAAGATGGAGGCCCTACAATTTTGTAGGTCCGAAACTAGGGCGTCAGCACTTAAGGGTATAGGCTGGAGGTGTGGGTTCATCTGCCAATAAAGGTGGGGTGTAAACTGAGCTGGAAGCAGGGGAAGCCTGCTCAGAATCTGGGAATCTCACTTGTGTATGAAATGATTTATGCCTCACTGGTTCTGCAGAGCATGGGATGTAGATGTTTTGAAAAAGATGTCAGTATGATTCCTCCAGTGCATAATTTATATGTTAAGTCTATTTAAGCAGGAAAATGTGGTTGGTAACATGGGTTTTGAATGCATGTCTTTGATGAATAATATCAAATTTATAGTCAATTCTTAAAGCTATGTTGAGCACCCTTTTGTCTATCTCACAAGCTGTTCTCTGTAAAAGTGTAATTTGGCCATATCAAAGACAGCACTTTTGAAACTGGAGATAATATGGTATCGTTTTTTCTCCCATCCGTCCTAAACCTTTTTCCAGAATTCTAACGAATCTGATTTCAAAGCTTCCCATACGATTCAATGAGATCTAACTCGAAAATGATAGAAATAAGTAGCCCATTATATTGGATTGAAATGGTCGGGTAATGACTTATGTTACGTTTCCATTTTTTAGGGTTCTGAAGCAGTTAAGCGAGTTCCAGATCCCACCATTTGCGATCTAGGCACCTTTCAAATTCCAAAAATTTTCCATAGGGGCGGGAAACTCCTCCACTAGTAAACGCCTCCCCCCAGGCCACAGATCAGTAAATGTCGCATTAAGACAACGTCCTAGCTAAAGCAATGCATATGACATTCATGAAAACACACTTTATGGACATTATACCTCACTTTTATCATCACCATGTGATCACAGCAACCAACTGCCATGGAGAGAGTATCCTTAGCCAGTTTTCTAAACCCTAACCTTGACTTCAAACACATTTTGCAAATGATCTCTACCCCCCCCCCCCCCCCTTAAAGATTACACCTTCGCTACCTCTCCGTTTGCATAGCCAACTGCTACGCATTTTTTATTTTCTATAGCCATTTACAAATTTTGCACAGCAGGTTTGTTGTTGAAAGAAGTAATCCATATCAAGACGCTGATATCATCGATCGATATCGTCATCTATAATCGAAAAACAGCACTGCGTACTAACCCATTACTTGCCCAACTGTCTAACAGACTGATACCGACGGCGTACGTGATCAGCACTGCGTACTATCCCATTATGTACCTAACTGCCTAACAGACTGATACCGATGGCGTACGAGACGATGATATAGGTCGATATCGTTATCAGTCACCGACATCACCCAGCTCGATAGTGTGTACGTGACGAATTGATCATACGAGAGCACACAGTATGTCGAGCAATATATGTTAGTCATGCGGACCGCCCAGTGTATCGCGCCAATCAAGTGTTGTGCACATTGTATAACATGCGTTCTGTGTGAAATGTTAGCCCGCGGGGCGGGGTGTCGGAACGTGCTTGCTGAGAGCATGTGCTGTACAGGATGGATTACAATTAATATTCACACGCGCCACGAAGGTAAAGAGTTGTAAACAACTAAGCCGGCTCCAGCACTGCTACAATAGCGCTATATTATTCGATCGCGGATGGCTATGTGGGCCGGGAAAAGCGAGTGTAATTATTGAATTATTATAAACTCATACAGGGATTGATTCATTTTAATGATATTACTTAGGCTGGAACTTAAATGTAAAATTGGTGTGGAACGAAGTCAAGTCCAGTCGTTGTGTGGATGGCAGAATGCCTGTAGATTACTAAATTACTTCAATCGACTTGCAGATTTGTGTCGTAAATCTGTCAGGCGTTAAAATTTTTGTATCACTAGTGTGCTCGATTGCATTGCAAAACTGCGATGCGATACGGCTATTGTGGACCCTGTTTCCTGGTAAGATGAGATTTTTGTGACCACTGAAGATCCATGCCTGATAATTGTCATTATATAGTCGAATTGCAGAAATTTAAGTTGAGCTAAATGATTGAATTATCTAACTGCAACACAGTACGTGGCTGTAAAACTTATCGCACCTTATCACTGTGGGCTCATAAACAGTTTAAGATCTGAATTAAGAACATTCTACTCAACAGGGAGTTGTTATTGCGATATATTTAAATTATTTGTAGGCTATATGCTTCAGTACCACAAGAAAATACTAACCCGCAACCACTCCTTGTGTCCTACTTATTTCAGTCTTCTTTTTTCCACTGTTTTATCACAGAAAAGTGAAATTTCAGATGGATGTGGGATCGCGGTTAACCTTTTTAATATTTTTAATAATCATATCTTCAAACTCGTTCGAGCATTCTGGAAGTGACTTCTTCAACACGTCGAATATACCATTTGCATTAACTCTTTTGCTGACCATATGGGTTGCAGGTAAGTACAAAGCAATTAATTTGAATTTTATGAACACAGTCGAAAATGGTTCCAATGACGTAGTTATGGCTAACTGTATTTACATTTTACCGTATGGAATATTCCAACGTAGCTACACTCTCAAAAATGCCTATTCAAATGGGCACTGAATAGGCAATCTCTTCAACTTTTGATTACATTCGGATCAAAAATGAAACAATTCTAATCATTCCTGAAACAAATTCAAATGTTTCAATAGTTTCCCTGTTCAGTGTCCCTCTGATAAGATTCTCTTCAAATCTGAATAGGCATTTTTTGAGAGTAGTGTTTGCACCAGGTACCCGGGTACCTGATCGACGATAATACTACCCGAGTAGAAAATTACTACCCGGCTAGCGTTTTTCTATGGTTTGCTTTTGATCTTGGTGAAATGGTACGGTTATTACATCTTACTTAATGTTTTTCCCTTCATCTCATTCACAATAAAGTTGAAATGAAGTTTGTTTTAGTCTGTTTCGGTACCTTGCTTTTGTTAAAATGCACTTATCACTGGTTGCACATCCCATTAATGGCGCTAATATGGTCAAATTAAATATCCTCGTCTGATTTTCAAATTCACGATATTGAGAACGAATGACAAAAATGATGTGAATTTTCTTGAAGCATTAAGTGATGTATAGTTTTTATCAGATAGATCCGATCAAAGAAGAGAAGAAGGGGCCGATGGGTCGAGTCACGAATTGTATTTGCATACAATGCACTGAAGTCAGATGTTGCAAGGTTACGGGTACCCGGGTACCCGATGGGTAACACGTTTTGGGTACCCGGGTACCCGGTGCAAACACTAAAAATAGCATCACTATACTTGGCTACTTAATAACTCTAGCTTATTAATAAAGAGAGATATATATATATATATATATATGTAAATATAAATTCATATAGATACACTGTAAAAAATGTTCGTACCTGCATAGAAGAAAAATTAAGAACAACAAAAGAAAACAAAAAAGTGCTGTCAATTAATTTCAAAAAATTGACAGCACTTATTCCGCTTTCATTTTTCTTCTTTTTTTCTCCTGAAAATGTGCAGACATTTTAGACATTTTTAGAGTGTGTGTATGAATATATATAAATATATATACACATGTATATTTATATATATATATATTTAATATATATATATATATATGTATATATGTATATGTAACATAAACATAGATATAGCCTTGCTACTTAAAGTTTCACACACTACGGCCATCCTCAGTCAAGTGAGCTCCTGAAACTAGAAAAACTCCCTTTTGGTCAAGACTTTACGTGCGTTAGCATTGATGATCGCTAGTTTTTCCTCCAGGCATAAATTTCACTGCGCAGCTGTCTTTTTCTTGGTGCTCGCGTGTTTCATGATTGCACATTCAATAGAGAAATCTTGCTTTTTGTCTTTGAGATCCCAGACAAATTTAGATAGCTCAGTCTCGTTCGCGTACGCTTGGTTCCGAAATGACTTTGTATGGTTGTAGTATCTCATTTTGAAAGGGCCACTGCACATGCCGATATATGAATGACTGGTTCTGCTATGATGGACCTCCGCTTTGTATACTATGTCCTACGCCAAACATTTGCCACTTAAAGGACATTCATCGGGTTTTCTACAGTTGCATTCTTTCGGGGGGGGGGGGGCTTTGTGTAGTCGAATTTTCCAGGATTTTTGAGTTGTTTCCAGCTATGATGGATTGCATATTACTCATTATATGTGTTGAGCCCTTTTTCAGTGAGTGTTGGATTTTTCATTCTTATCTATATCTATATCTATATATATATATATATATATGTATACACACACTCTAAAAACACCCTGGTTAGATTTAACCAGTGTTGTGGTCACAGATTAACCAACCGTTTCCTGGTTAAAGTGACCGAGGAAGTCTGGTTAAATTTTACTTGGAAAATGTTAATATTTGACCGGGATTTAAAAATTATTCATTAAATTCACTAGTACAGTGTTAAATTGACCCGAATTTCTTGGTTATTTTAACCAGAAAAAGGTTGGTTAATCTGTGACCACAATACTCTTTAAATCTAACCAGGGTGTTTTAAGAGTGTATAAATACTTATCAATATATATGCAAAGATGTATTTGAAGATATTTATATATATATACATATATATAAATTTATATATATACATATATATATATAAATTTATATATATATAAATTTATATATACATATATATATATATATATATAGTCTATGGAATTATCTTTCCTGTAATTTCCAATAGCTAATATTGTGAAATATTTTTGTCGTTGTAAAAACGTGACTCTCCTTGAGCCCGGCAGGCTGAAGAAACGTTCGATGAAGGTTACCAAATCTTGCTCAAATTTACCAAATATTTCTCTCGTCCCTAATGCCAAATTTTTAAAAGCTTATCCCAAATCAGATCCTTCGTTTCCGTGTTTAGGTAACAGTTTGAATACGTTTAAGTGTAGCTAGTCAGCTTTAATTTTTGTGTTCATTATATAGTTTGCCGCCACACAGAATCTCCTTCTCTAAAATTACACAAATTTTGCAACGAAAGTCAAAAGCTGGCAACGTTAACTGTGTATATGATAGATGTTTAATATCTAGACTCTTGCAACAAACATGAGTAGCTATCACAGTGGTAATGACGCGAAAGAAAGTGATAGGTTTACATTTAGTCCTTACGCACCATGAACTTTGATTAATATCGTGTGATGTATACGAACATTTCCACTTTAGAGTTAGTGTTAAAAAGTCATGATAGTTTGGCACTTACGATATTTATAACAAATGAGTGATATATTGCTCTACAAATGGAATACCTCACTAAAATGTATTTAAAGTGATACGATGTACACGATTTCTTGCGAATGCAATATTTATAGAAGGGATTGTCAGGATTTGCCAAAGAAATGTACAACCTTTTACGCATTCTTTAGTAAATCTCTTCTTCGGTATGAATATTTGGAAAAGGAGAACTGAACTAATTTCTCTCCCTGATTTTAAGAGCAAAAACTCAGATCGAGTCCAGATCTATAACAGCTAAGCTTGAAGTTATGACTCTGCAAAGAGCTAAGTTATCCTCTGAAACATTTGCCAGTATTTCTATTTTTTATCGTGGATCTGCCAATTCTAAATTATAGTCCGATCCTAAACCACGGACAAGCACCTCAATAATATGTGTGGTGGGGGAATGCCATCTGGTGATAAATCATGTACACTTACACAAACTTTGGAACAACACGGTGTGACATGTTATTACGTCACCTCTGAGTCATACCAAGTTAGGACATGTTAAATGGAAAATTAATATCATTCATTTTTAAGACAAAATAATACTCAAAAATCCCTTTTGCTGAATTCTAGAGTTAAAAACTTTCAGAATTTTTCGATTGACGGCACGCGCCCCCATACCCCCATGCAAGCCCTCCCCCGCGGTGGTGCCACTGAATAACCCTTCTAAAATGCTGAGCGTCACGTTATCACCTCAACATTTGCAATGCATGAAATTTTGAACAATTCTTTCACAATTATTAGAGTCAGCAACTATAACCCTTTTCTTTTTGTCTGACACCAATGATTATTGCTCAAAGAGAACACCCTCTTGTGGTAGTCTGTCTAAAGTAGAGATTACAAATACTTTTCATCAGACCGTTTAAATTGTCACTGGACCATAACCTGGTTAAATATTTGACTAGATTTGGTTCGTTTTGAAACAGAAAATGGTTAGTTTTGAACCAAAACTAATCACATGTTGATTCTTTGTTCGGTTAAGTGCGCATGGTGATCTGTTTTCGGTTCAATTTGGACCGGACGTTTTTAGAGTGTAGTTTTCTTGTATAGTATACCTATATATATATATATATATATATATATTTCGTTTTCATCTTCCTAGGTCGTACGTTGGCGGAAGTCTACGCGTTGTCTCGGGAAGGTTTTGGAAGACTACTTAGTTTCACCACCGTTTTGGACATTCTCATCCTTCTTCTGTACTGGACTTGTTTAATTCTGACATTTTGGACCATGGCTGTAAGTTGTCTCAAATATTTACCAAATATATTATTTGCCATACTTTCGTTGCTAATGTCAAGATAGATTTACTTGTTAATAATGTACTATCTTTTGATGTATTCCTCCTCTTAATTAAAGGCCGGTTCATCATGCTCCCAAATTTTACGCTTTCGTAAAGCTGTAAATAACCACTTGCTGAAGGCCGGCGGAGACGTGTTACTTTTTCCTTCCCACGTAAAATTCGAGACTGTGGGCTGTTTAAATGCCTATAAAGGTTGAGAAAGGAGAGACTGGCGAACTTCATAAAATGGGAATTACAGAAACTGCAACGACTTTAGACTTACCATAACCTCTTTGCAAATTCTAGCCTCTGTATACCAGTTAAGTTTAAACTGACAATGAACTGATATCACTGACAGAATGTCTGTTTTTCAAGACAGACAAGAGTCTCCACTTTCTAAAAATTTCTGAGATTAGGGAATTCTTGAGTTCTTCGTGATTTTTTTGTTTCCAATTTCCCAATTTTTTGGCGCCATTCGTCACAATTCTTAAGTACTTGGGGTAGTTTGGGGAGAAAAGAGTTAAAGAATTATTTGGTAATTTGTGAGCTCTGTTTAGCTTTTGTTTGTTTGTTTGTTGTTGTTGCCTTGAGAAAACGAGAACAGATAGCACGCTGAAGCTAAGCTTTCTTGAAAATTCCAGAAAATAGCCAGCAAAGTTCAAAAACTTAGGGCCGTCCCTATATATATATTTATATATATATATATATATATATATATATAGGTCGAAAGGTAAATAGCTGTACATTCGATCTACCAACCTCGACCTACTATTTATATATATACATATATATATATCACTAATTCCCCCATTAGGGCGAAAAAAGTTGTTGAAAAGTCGACCATAGGGTGAAAAAAAAAAATACGGGGAAAAAAATGGATTACCCTTAACGTTTTCACACAGTTTTTATGTAAGAATACGTAAACGTGTGGTAACTATATATATATATAATGCTAATTCCCCCCCTTAAGGCGGAAAGTCGTTATATCTTCCTACCTTAAGGCGAAAAAAAAATAATAAAATACATAAGCATATATTTCCCCCCAACGTCCTCAAGATATAAACAATGTTATTTCAATGGCCTGCCATCCGTGCGTGTTAACAGATAGGTGTCCGTAAAGTCTTTATATCTTCCTACCTTAAGGCGAAAAATAAGGCGGAAAAAAAATAATAAAATACATAAGCATCTATTTCCCCCAACGTCCTCAAGATATAAACAATGTTATTGCAATGGCCTGCCATCCGTGCGTATTAACAGATAGGTGTCCGTAAATTCGTCGACTTTGAGTAATAGCATATAGATTGTGTCTATAAAAGGACGTTACCACAGGTTTACATATTCCTATTTAAAAAGTGTGTGAAAATGTGAAGGGGAATCCTTTTTTTTGCCGTATTTTTTTTTTTTCGCCCTATGGTCAACCTTTCAACAACTTCTTTTGTCCTAAGTGGGGAATTAGTGAAATATATATATATATATATATATATTCCCATAAATGTTTTGAATGTTTTTAGGACTTCCTGAAATAGCAGTGGCAACCAGTTACCTTGGTGATTACTTAGGTACTGTTATTGACTGGTGGTGTTGTTACTTCACTGTTCCTTGCTTGTAATGCCATACATGTTTTGTAACTTGCAAGTATTGTACAGGTGTATTTTACATGTAGCCTTGTGTTGAATTTATTCAGGATTTCCTGTGTGAGCATAGAGAAGTGACCTCTTAGATGCAGGTACCTGTCCATGATAGTTGAATTCTCTGAAAACTTTAGCATCTGGGTTTGTTGTAGCTCCATGGCGAACGCTTGTCTTAAATGCAGATGAACATCCTTCATGATTGATCTATCAGTGCTGTGTGTATCAGTATGCTCTTTGTATGACACAATCTTGCTTAATAGGTCTACATGTTAAAGGACCATCTATGGTTACAAATGTTGTACAGTAGTTACAACTTGACTCAGTCACAAAATTCACTTCATGAATATAAAACCATTCATTCAGCGATCAACAACAAACTGTGGCAATTAAGGTTTCCTTCCCCCAAAATACTAAAAATTATGAGTTATGAATGTAGCATCATTTTAAAATATGAAATTCAGCTCCAGCAACTTCTGTGGAAGCCTTTTTTGGTAAACAAAAAAAGTTTCCAAGGTAAGGTAAGGTCTTGTGTAAATCTTTTTACAGTGTATGAAAATTTTACATACTACTTAAACGCACTTTCCTCATTTTAAAGTGGGTCATTTTTATGTCCTATTTCAAGACTGAAGAAACTTTGCACAGAAAAGTTGTGCTTGACTATGTATATTGTACCCTCATGTATAAAGTCCCCACCCCCCCTCCACTGGGAAAGAAATCCTGGCTACACCACTGATAGAGCCCCACCTTTGCCTTTGCTCATCAACCTTTGAATTTTTAGCCACAAATGACGGAACTCTATCTATTGGGTGTAACATTTTATCTGTGCCATTACTCTCCATCAAAATGAACATTTTTCTATACTGTACATAGTTTATTCACTGCCCAGGGGCATGCAAATATTATTTTTGTATACCTTCAACATTTACATGTAGGATAAAGAGAATAGCATACTACCATATTACACTCTGATTTATTCTATTTTTATCTTGTGGACTGAAGTTTGTATACACTGAAGTCCTGACTGAATTGAGAAGTTCTGACTGAAATATGATTTTTTTTTTTTTTTTTTTGCAATTTGTATGCACCTTTAGACAGAATTGGTGGGAGGGAAGTTCTTGCATCACTCACTAGTCAGGGTTATTTTTATCTTTTCCAATGTTTATCAAAAGACAGATGTTGGACTGAACTAAGGCAATTAATATTCCCTGCATAATACCATGGAGAGATTGTTTTGGTGGGTATTGTTCTAGTGGTACAGTACATTGAGTTTGCCAGTGAAATTTGCAGAATGGAAAGTCGTGGGGCATAGCACAGTTCTTGGAAAAGGAGCATTTTAAGAAAAAAGTCATCTAGAAGTCATTAATATTGCAAACTCCTATACCTAATGAGGCAAACTATTAGTTCATGATAGACTTTCAAATTACAGTGTATCAAAATGATCCCATGTTATTGCTTGTAAAGCAGTTGATTGCATTGTGAAAGTGGCTGGATGGGATGGCTGAAAAGGGAAGGGCATAGAGACTATTATGTAGTTGTAAAAGTCCAAGGCTTCTAATCATTTTCAAATTTAGGCACTACTTGGTGCCTTTTAAAAGACCCCTGAAATAAATACCACCCTCCATCCATTATTAAATGGAAGCATTTGTCATTGCTAACTTACATTTTGTTTAGAAAAGTTATGGCAATTAATGGAATTTCTCAAAATCAAATTATTGTGTGAACCCTCATAAAAGAAAAATTTAATTTGGGTTTTAAATTTCTATAAGAATACAGATAAATATTCCATAGTATTAATGCTAATGGCTTTGTAATGCATATGGAGGGCAAAAGTTAACCTTTTTTAGGGGGAGGGGGCATTGCTTGCAGTTATGTGAAGAGCTTAAAGTGGACCCAAGGTCTAGAAATAGTGAAGTATATATATTTTAAGGTGGAAAAATAAACTTCATTCATCCATCTTCCATTTTCATAGCTCACTAGACTGCTGAGTAATAAAATGTTGAAATTTATTTATCTAATTTGAAATAGTCTATTGCACAATAATTTGTGATGTCCTTCTTGTACAAGTTACAACTCACATTACTTGCTGTTGTTTATTTAATGGAATTGTGATGTATACATGACCTTGAAACATTTACTCTTGCTTTGTGTAGCATGCTCTGCAGAGAGGCCTAATATAGCAAAGTCACCCTTCAGCTGTTAGACAGTGATCAAACTTTGGCATAAGGTTCAGTGGCTTTCGATAAAGCAAAAGAAATACAAAGAAGGTAATATGAGTACTAGTATAAGAATGACATCTCAAATTGTTGTGCAATCTACCATTTTAAATTTAGTGAATAAGCTTCAACATTTCATACCTCAGCTCCTACATGTCAGTGAAGATGGTAGTTGGACTATTTGGATGCATTTTTCAAGCTTTGTAACCAAGGCTGGAAAAAAGTTTATTTTCTGGGAAAGGAGTCAACTTTCTTTCCATGTTTACATATGTAAAAAAATGGTAAATCTCTCTTCGATTGCCACAATTTCCCTCCAAGTACATAAATTTCCCAGGAAGGAGCCTTTCAGCTTCCCAACTTTTTCCACCCATGTTTGTAACATTCTTTTAAATGTTAGACTTTAGGTACACTTTTAATGAGTATTCTGTTGACGGTATAAGGACATCTTGAATGAAAGAGGATTTTTTTATTTGCACATGCCCTTCAGTCCCGTACCGATATCGTTTCATTTAACTCAAGATAGTCCCATTTTAAAAAGGATGTGGCATCCCCCTAAACCAGGGACTTGCAAACATCTCTCTGCCCAAACATAAATAGGAATAGCCCTTAAGTTTTAAATAGAGTTGATAACTGCACTTCAATTGACATTTATTCAAACAATACAGTTACTCTCTAGTTGCTCAACAATGACTTGTACAGTAAGCTGTGTTTCCAACTAAACTTATACACGCAATGTGTTTGACATTATTGCCTAGCAAATTAAAAGAAAAATAAACCCTAGCTTTTCTGCTTCAAGACTAACATTTTAATGTATGCTTCTTCCAAAAGACACACATAGAAGACATGACAACATTTATTTCAACCCAAAAAGTGGTTTTTATGTTGCTAATGGTTCGCACCATTGTTGTTTGAATTCCTTTAGTTCCCGGATGTACAAAGACGAAAGCGAGCCTCATAAAACATTTCAACAGAAAACTTACCAACACACGCAAAGTAATTAGAACTGCACACATTGTGAAAAGTAACTACATAAATGCATGGCAAAAATTCTGCCCTCTTAAAAGAGAATAAAATTCAAAATATCTTATTAATTATATTTTTACCACACATTATTCAGGTAAAGTGAAAAAAAGTTTTTGCAAAAACAGAAGAAATAATTTGCGTGACTTGGCAACGCTACACTATAGCCAGGGTAACACCAGCCGCTATAGGTGTAAGTGAAGACTAAATATAATCATGTTACCTTGCAGCAGGTGTTACCCTGACTACATACACCACAACACTGATTCATACAATTGCAGTATACAGACTATAGCACACTGTACGACTGTAATTCATTACACAAGGTAAATTGTTTCAAGTCACAGGACATAGGCACTTCACTTTGCAAGGTCAAACTTGAAACACTGTGCCACACCTGGTTGTTTGAAGAACATGGAATCAAACGGACTTGAAATTCTTACTGAATCCTTTGAAGCATTGATGAATTTAGACATGGAAGCAAAGTGATCCAGAGGACATGATCTTTTGTAAAGGTGGCTGATATGCTTAGCAAGTTAGCACCTGTACTAGTACCAGCTCTGCATTGGAACGGGAATCTGTGTGAATTCTGTTCTGTGCAAGTGGGAAGTGAGCTAACAGTATTTAAAGTGACGGTGATTTTTGACAAATATACCTGAATACGTTCTTGGACAATTTATTTTTTAACTCCCATTGCGTTCAGTTATGGAGGAAAAGAAAAGAGGACTGAGTATACAGGTAATGACAAGGTAGGTAGATTATAGTTACTGTGGCCAGTAAGCTACGTGAAGCCTGAAACCCTAAACATCATTTGAAATTACCGAAACCGTTGGCAGTGCTGTCTCTTTCTCGTAGGCTTGTTGCCAAGGCTACGTTAGGGTATGCACAGCTTTAAATGGCACTGGAGGAGCATGGGAACCCTTTTCTGTGCTGATCGTCATTTCATGTTAGTGTGCATTCTATGCCCAATGACTGACAGATCGTGTTACTTACGATTTGGCTCTTTTACGTCATATTTGAAGCACCCTCTTTTTTGAATACAAGAAAATGGTTATTAACATCATGAGTGTAAAAAAATAATTGGAAAATTCATGAAAATTTTGGGAAATGCTGTTTCGACTAGCTTTTTCAGAAAATGTGTTAGAATATTAGTCTCTACCAGTGGTTTACTACAAAATCTGTGGGCTGGCTTCTCCTTTAAACTCAGTGCTTTGTCTTCAAAGTGTACTGGAGAGAGGTAGTTGGTGTAAATTGTAGGGGGGCTAGAAGTTAACTTGGCAGGGAGAAGTGTAACTGTTTGAAGTGAATTTTAGAGCCTTAAAGGGCAAATCTTGTCATCCCATACATTTTCAGTTCTCCCTATACTTTGCAACTTGTAGCTCCTCCCATAACTGTATACAGCTCCTCCTTGTGCCTGCAGACACAAACCTTATTGCCTAAGGACATGTCCTGGTCAGCATACCATGCTATAATGTGTAATCCAAGTGCTCTCTTTGCATTGTGAAATGTGAGCCAGCTGCTCTGCATCTTTTGAATTTTCCAACTTTGCTGTCATTCAAAATGCGCACTGTCACCAACTGAGAATTTTGATACCCCCAAACTAAAAAATACTTTAGAGTGAAGAGATTTGTCTTTTAAGATGCATTTTTCTTGTTAAGAAAAGGATTGCTTCAAGGTAATACAAAGTGTTATGTAATACCATCTTATTGCTTACAAAATCTTTTGTTCTTTAATTTGTTGTTCTTTAAGGGTGGAATCTTTTTCGACCTTGAAAAATTTAAACTAGTGTAGCATTAATTTATTCATTGAAGATTGAATGTTAAATTTTACTAATAGTGAGAAAAAGGTTGCAAACATTTTATATCTTCTCTAAATATTTAAATCTCAAGTGAAATGACATCACTATGCTATTAAAAGAAGGGTTCAAGCAAAAATTTACTTTTCAAATGTGAAAGAGGAACTAAATCTATGCATTTTGGTGAAACTT
>WURT03265199.1:0-25695 GCA_009936505.3 Holothuria glaberrima
CATTGGAACCATATTTTTGCTTTAGTAAGTGCTAAAGAGAGTTTGGTTGGCCAGAATAAGTAGAACAGAATGAACAGGAGTATATGTAATTCTTCCCCAAATAAGTGGTTTAAGTCTCTTAGTATTATTTGAATACCAGTTGCAACTTTTGGCTATTTTTAAATGATAATTGGTCTACAAAAATCCCTTCACCCAGGCTTATAAACTGATGTGAAGATATTTTTTATGTTTATAATGTGAAGCTGACTTTTGTAATATTTTGCCTTTGGATCTTGCACCGTCCAGCTTTTTAATTCCACTTAATACATATTTATTCTTGCGTATGTCCTTTATGCCTATTTAATGTGGTATGCAGCACGTTTACACTATATCCTCTGCTTTAGTAATATTTTCGGTTTAGAAGAAGATCATGCATGCAATGCCTCCAAATGAACTCCAATAATTTTGTGACCTTTGGCGTACCATAGTGTGCTTTTCTACACGTTGAAATCAGTCCGTTTACCAAACAGTTAACCAAACATAAAGATTCGTGTTACGTTATACCATAGAGATAATACCAGGACCAGGTAGTAGCTCCATGCGGTTAAACTTGTTGGTAGCACACCACTAATTCAATGGGAATCCCAGCGGAGGAGGTTACCCTACGAATTTAACACCCTAGAAAAACTTTTTGGGGGACAGATTAGGCCGTGTTAATGAAGCGATGTGTTCAATTTGTGATGTGTATGTGGTAGAAAAGTAGTTGAAGTACTCATTCTGCAAAAATAAAGAAAATTGAAAGTATTTCAGGCACTTTTTTGCAATATATCCTTCCGGTATGCAAAACGGCATTTGAATGGGTAAAAAAAAAACAATAATCACCACTCTATTATACAGGCCCTTCTAGCTCAAAATTTGTACCGTCATGGTACACAAATTTGAAATCGTTTTGAAAGGCCTTTTCGTCAGCATTCATATGAGGGGTAGCGTGTGCCTGTTGAAAACTTCTACAAAGGTCCAGGGGCCACGAAATGGACCCATATTAGTGTGTAAGTCAATGGAGGAATAATTGGTGGTGTGCTACCTGTTGCAAATACAGTTGTGAATGTGCAGGAACGTAACAGACGGCAGTACTTCGGTACAGGTAGTTGCGTCCACAGCAGTTTCGGAAAGTCTGCCAGTGTCCTATAATCCTAGGCTAAATCCTGTTCTTCAGTTTACGTTTCGAAGATTCCTAAGTTGAAATACCTCTTAAAGTAACATCAATTTCAAGTTCCATTCTAGTGAGTTCAGCACATGCAATCAGAACATACATAGACCTAGTAAGTCAGATGCGAGTCGAGTATAAAAAACAGTACTTGCGTCGGATATCTGCACATGCGTACCAAGCGTACAACGAGCTTATGAATATGAATTTAAGATATCTCGAATTCAATTTCAGATATCTAAAAGAGTATTCAAGATTTCTATAATTGAATTCGAGATACCTGAAATAGAATTAGAGATATCTATAATTAAATTCGAGATATTCGAAGCAGAATTCGAGATATCTAAACAGAATTCGAGATATCTAAAATAGAATTTGAGATATCTGAAATAGAATTCGAGATATCTGAAATAGAATTTTAGATATCAAAAATTGAATTCTAGATATCTGAAATAGAATTCGGGATATCTAAAATTGAATTAGAGATATCTGAATTAGAATTTCAGATACCGGGAATTCGTGGTTATTTCGAGATATCTGCAATTATTTTAAGATATCTGCAATTATTTTAAGATATCTGCAATTGTCTTCAGATATCTGCAATCATTTTAAGATATCTAAAATTCATTTCGAGATGTCTGAAATGAAATTTGAGATATCTAAAATTAATTCGAGATGTCTGAAATTCCTGATTAAATATTAAAACGGCTTTCCACACCGGCGATTATGTGGGTATGTATGTGTGTTTGTAACGCTTGGTTTGAAAGTACGATATCTCATGAAAGCAATGATGGGTAATTTTCATACTTGGTATATAGAATTATTTTATCAAGAGGAAGATCTCTATTGTTTTTGGTAAAAATCAAAGGTTATATCAGGTAAAAAACCGATATCCTTGTAAACACGATCTCTCGGCTGGAAGCATGGATGATTTTCTTAAGTTTGGCATGTAGATGCGTTAGAGTCAGAAGAAAAACCCACTGATTTTGGTAAAGTTCAAAGCTTATCTGAGGTTACTGGAGGTGAAAATAAACAATTATTAAAAACTGTCTGTAAACACGATATCTCAAGAGAGCAATGATGGACGGACTTAATATATAACTTTATCATATTTAAAAGAAGGGCTCTATTGCTTTAAAGTGGAGGTCAAAGGTCATTTGAGGTCATCAGAGATCAAATGCCAAAATCTTTGAAAGAAAACGCTATTTTAAAGGGAAATGTTGCGTTTAAAATGTACCAACATGACATACAAAGAAAATACCTTAAACCATTCATAAACCGTCCCGTCTCACCAATAAACTCTAGCAATAGCTTTATCTCCTCAAATATTACGCATAACAAGAGTAACGGATGTTGTATCATTTGAATATTTGAAAGTTTGGGTGAACAAATTTCCTTTGTGCATCAAATAACGGAATGTCATCCTGAGAGAGCCTTATTTCTTGGAAAGAAAGCTAACGTACTGCCTTATTTTGAATTGTCTATCCTTCTGTAACTACTAATATTGGCTTAAAACATATGGAAAATACAGTATAACAAACGCAATATTTCCCTTTTGAGACAGGGATGCTGTATCCTTGTCATATTTAGTATATAGATGTGTTACTTTAAGTAAAAACATCTTCTGACAGAGTCAAACTATCTAACATTAAAGTGTACCTAAAGAAAAAAAAATTAAAAATATATTTCACGAAGCTTGCAAATTGAATTCAAATGGTCTATACTCCCATCCCCACAGGACATTCCTGAGCTGTAATATAAAATGTTGAAGTTTATTCACTCAATTTAAAATAGTAGATTGCGAAACAATTTGTGATGTCTTCCTTGTACTACTCAAATTACTTTCTTTGTTTTTCTTTGTTTTTCGAAAGCCATTGCACCTTGTCCCGAAATGTGATTACTGTGTTACTGTTATGCGGTGACTTGACTTTACAAGCCCTTTCCATACAACATGCTATGAAAGGAAAAAGTAAAAACTTCTCAAGGTTAAATAAACATTTTTATTTCAACAGGAAACAAAAGCAGGTAATGTGAGTTGTACAAGAAGGCCATCACAGATTATTGTGCAAATGACTATTTCAAATTAAGTATCTTTCAACATTTTATGCAAAATTATTTGATAAAAATCAGTTCGTGGAAAAACCCTCCCCGTAAGGGAAATGTTGAACTTATGATCATTAAAACTAGTGTGTCAGTCTAAAAAGTTCAGAGATGGGTCATTGTATTATCTTTTAGGCTGAATTGTCCAAGGAACGCACACAATGCACGGCTCTTTGACAGTCTTTCCACAACATTGTGTGTATGTGTTTCTCAATAGCGATGGTAACATGTTCAAGGGCTTCCTTAGATACCCAGTGTAATTCATAAGCTTTCCAACTTGCATTTAGAACCTTGAAAGGAAATACAAACTGGCATTTTATGGCAATGTGTATTAGGTATCTACTAAACATTGTCATCAGTTAATATGTGATGTTGGCCCATGGACGTCATTGATACTTCACTATTTGATGCTGCACACTGTGTGGCACCATTTACATCATTTGGTGTGTGCATTATCCCTGCCATATTAACTTAGAAGCTTCAAAGACAACATGATTTTTTTCATTGAAATTTACCTTTAAGCATGCGTTAGGAATTAAGCTGCAGGGTTCTATTTTCATGTGATAATTATTTGTACCGGTGTTGTTTTGATGTAACAAATTTACTGTAGACTAGTGTTAGAACTATTTCGCAACACTTCATTTTCCATTTTGCTATGATTTTATCTAAATTTTCACTGTGCTTTGAAATATACATTGGTCTTTAGCCATCTGAAATAGTGGTTGAAGATTCCATTATTTGCACATTATCGTAATACCAACTAAAACTAAATCTTAGCAATGAAGAGTACTTTTTATGGTAAGCCATATCCTCAAATCATACGCAGCCATATGATATGTAACTATGACCATGACGAGTTCAATGCTTGTGCTATGATACATCATCTCATCTGGAGGATATGATCTGTAAAATGTTAAAAAAAGGTTTGATGAAAAGTTTATGAAATATATTTGTAGCCATTGGTTACATGGTTTATCTATTTTTATGTGTTAATTGTTGTCATTTTGACTTGTGTATGTTTCTTTCCATGATGTTGGTCCCTTGTTTCAGGCATGCTTTGTACTGAAACCAAAGGCGGATATATTATATCAAAACGATTGAGTCCGCATGCATAAAGTTGCACCTTGAAATGCAAACTTGCCTAGAAAAGTTGGTTTTCAGCAACTGTTGTGTGAAGGATTGACACAACTGTTGTGGAAATTGGTTCCAGAACATATTGCTTAAACTGATATTTTACAACTTACTGTTGTGTAAAGTCACTACACATTTGTTGCTTAAAGGGAAAATACAGTCAACTCAATCAGAGTGGGTGTGCTCCGTCATCCTTCTTCATGAATGGCCTATTTTGATCATGTGACAATACATTTGTTAGTGATTTGTGAAGTTTAAGGAGTTTTACTCCTTGCTTTACTTTTAGTTTATATATAGCTATGGCCAAAACATCTCCAGACTGAGGTGCCTGAAGAGCAATAAGAGGATATTTGCAAGAGTTTGCTGATTTTTCACAGCAAATTTTGGGGCGACTGCCTATTGCCTTTAAACTTTAAACGACTGGGGTTGTGTAACCTGTTTCCTCATATAGTAATGAGTGGCTGTATAAAATGTTACCCGTGACAAATTGTGAAAAATTCAACTCATCCGAACAGTGATAATTTTACCAATGTGTCCAAATGTCCCAAACACTACATGCTAACCTACCCAGGGCCTAACGTTAGTGGACCTGGGTTGAAGATGCTTTTCCAGGCTACCCACACTCGTATCAATAAGACGGTTTCTACAACAGGAGTACCGTAATTATCATTTTCTCAGACCAGTAGCCCTCACTTTGCCTTTCTCGCAGACCCCTCAAATGATTGCGCGTGGCTCCCTGAGGTACATTTATTTTAATCAAACGAAGTCAACCAAAGGAGCATTCTGCACCCATGTGAAACTTAATCCACAAATGTCGCAGCAAGCTTGCGTGCCAAGCAGCATATTTATAGGTGGCTGGTACAAAAAAGCCAGATTGTCCCGCCAATGTGAGGAATACGGTTGGATTGACTGGTCAGAATTCATTCTGTCAAATTAATTTAATTATCAGAAACCAAGTAAAATAATGATTGCTAGAAAAAAAAACATATTTTGCGAAGCTTGTCAACATCTTGAAATGACTGAATTTCATGTCCTAAAATTGGAATTTGAAGACATAGATAGGGGGGGAGACATTTTCTCGGAATCCCTCATAGCCTTCAATTTGTGGATCACAGAACCAATTCGATAGTCAAACAGAAATTAAGGTAGATTACAAGAAAAGAATTAAGTTAATTCTTATTAGGCTGATATTCTCATAAATCTGCAAATTCACTTATGAACTCATTCCATGTTCATATTTATCACTGTCAGCTGCTTGGTGTCATGCTGAATTGATGTACGTGGCCAGTATTCCAAGTCCTACAATGTTACCACATTATTAAGGGGCAACGGTACAGCGGAAGAGGGGAAAATAGATCAATTGTGGTGTGGTAGTTTTCTTGCCCGATAAGTTTTTTCATTTGTTGGTATCCTACAATATTTTATATCTCCACGTATTTGTAACCGGACAGAGTTGTAGGGCTTATACTACCAGCTGTCCCTTTAACCAAAGCAAGCAATTTATACTAGAGTTCAATCCTCGTTTAAACGCATTAATAATCTCTTCCTATTCTTCATTTGCCCATCAATATCAGACTTTTCACGTAAAGGAGCTCTCCCCCTTCCTGCTGGTAAGATCACCGTTAAAGTAAGGGTTCTAACTAAAGCTTAACAACCCTATTTTCCCTAACAAATTTTGTGTTAAAACGATTTTTTTCAGGAAATTTTTGCTTAAGTTAGAAGAACATTTGTTGAGGACCTTTATATCATTGTAAAGATAAAAGATGGAGAATTTGAATGAACCTTTTATTTTGTTTTATTAAATACATTATGTATGCAAATATGCAAATGGTATGACGTCACAAGGTTTTTCTTGCAAATATGCAAATTAGATAACGTCACAAATTTTTTTGTATTTTATGGTACAGGATATTGTTAGGCATAGTTTTCTTTACATTTGATAACAAATTCGAGGAAATTTGACCAAAAATGAGAAAGATGTGCTTATTTTACTCTTTGTTTACTTTTGAAAATCCATTCTCACACTGTGTACTGTACACGCTGTACACACTGATTTATATGCATCAGTACACACAATGTGCACAGTGCACGGTGAAACGTGGGAGGCTTTGGATGAATGATTAGAACGAGTGGACTTAGTAAGGTAGCTCGACGTAATTGACAATTTGATGAAAGAAAAAAGTGTGAGTTAGTTAGTTAGTTAGATGATGTTTTACGGCCCAGTTTCTAACCAAAGTGTGAGGGTGGTTGTGGGTTGTAATTTTTTATATTTGGAGGGGATTTTTCGTTAGAAATGTACATTTAAGACCAAAACTGACCTAAATTGACGCATTTTTGAGTTTTGGAGGTGTTAAAAACTTCAAAACTCTCTAACTTACCGTACCGTTGACATTTATTCATATTTTTTTGGTATTTTTATATAAGAATGCTCAGTGGCTAAACAAGGGTTGTTTGCAGGGAGGGGCAAGTGACTCGACGTGCGCCCAATAGCTCAAGGTCGGGACTAACTGTTTGTTCGATACAGTGGCGCCGCCAGGAGTTGGTGATTGAGTGGAATCACGGATGACGTCGTAATGCGACCTCATCGGTCCCCAAGTCTGCGAAAATTGTCCTTTTTTAGCCTTTACGTTCCTGCGATTTCGTCGTCCGGGGGGTTAACGGGACGGATCTCCCTCCCCTTTGAGAAATTTTTGTTAATTCAGGGTGGCATAGATGAAAAACGGTGCCATTTGGGGGAAATTTTTCGAACTGATCATGTATATATATATATATTTATATATATATATATGTCCATAATAAGTAAATTCTAATTTTTGTTTAGGTGAAAAAAGGAGAGTATATTGTCTAAGAGAAAGGTATGCTGTCAACAAACCTCCTTAAGCCTTCACCCCATGGGTATTTTACTGCCCTCTGTCCGGGGAAATTTTCAAGCAAAATTACCTGCGTGTATTCCTATGGTGGAGTCCGCAGAAACAGTTTTTGATTTTTCCTTTGCTTTATTGTTCATTATAAATAAGTATCCAAGGGTGGCAGAGACCGGTATAGAGCCTCCTGGAAGCTTCGAATTAATTATTTACAAAAAGGGGACACCACCATGATGGTTATTACGTGACATCCAAATGAAACTATAGAGTATGACGCCAAGCACTTTTACAACGATCGTATTTTATTACTTGTGAACCAGAACCCAGACGAACATATTCCCGCAACGGGGAAAGAGCGAAAGCGAGAGTGGATATATCTTCTCCCTGATATGTATACCAAAAAAGGGTGGAGGACTAAGAGGTGCATTTCAGAACGCTTTGCTGTCGTAAATGCAGAGACATTGACCATCTATAATAAGTGCGCTCGGTAAAAATGCTAAGAAAATATTAACCGGCAAAATACGTAGGCCTACTTCCAAAACTTTCACGTTATGTGACAAACTAGATTAGTCAAAGAGCCCATGTTGATGCGAGGCCCCCACAGAGGTTGGAGATGTACCTTTCGAGAAAACTGTTGAGATCAGAATAATTTTCTTTATCATTAATTTGAAAATGGTAATGAGATGGAGTGCAGACCGTGACGAGTGCGCAAGACGCGCTCCGAAATTTTGCATCAATTTAAATATAATTCCCTTGACTGCAATCAGGCTCTGCACAGAGACAATGTCAATTCCCAAACAAACGTATCTGTGAAAAACAAAAGGATTCTTCTACCTCAAAAATTCGTAAAGTTTTCAAAGCTTGCTGCTTTTCTTCTCCGGGAGTTGTTATCTGAAGGTATTTTAGTTAATGCTAAAATTGTGATAGTTTGCGAAAGATTTGCGCAAAATAAAGTTGGGGAATCATTTGTGTTAGGAAATGATTATAAAGATCCAGCTCCCGGTCAAAAACACACCTCAACCTACCCTGAGGAATCTATAGCTTAAAAGCCATTTGAGTTTTTCTTTTAAATTTAAAATCGATTGGGGGCACGCTCCCCCATGCCCTCGAACCGGCGTGACTGGCTTAATCATCCCCTGTGGGAACTCAGCAAGATTCTTATTTAAGGCCCAGTTAGCGGTGTCATTCTCTTGCAACAAAAGTACATTTTTGCATCTTTGATTAATGTATAGGAGCAAGAAATAAACAGTCCAAACCTTTCCAGCTGCCCTTGTTTTGCCTTGAAACGTTGATGTTTGACCGAAAATGAAGCATTTTTTGGAAATTATTTTTGAAATATCTGCAAACTCCCTAAACCTAACCTTTATTCATCTCTCATGGTGTTTGGTAAGGTTCCAAGGTTCAGAAAAATATTGAGTAGGGTGGGTGTTTTCTAAGTGCCTGAAATGATTTTTTTTTTCAAAATTACGTCATTTTTAGCACGTTTTTAATCTTTTAACGATTATTGGAATGTAAACAATCACTTTATGATATTTTGGGGAAAAATATCAAACTACAACCCTAAAACAAGTTTTTGATAGATACTTTTGTTGGCTTTATTTTGGTGGTAAAATAAAGTCTATTGGATGATGTATGACAAAGTTATAATTTTTTAACAATGTTCCCTCAACTTGCGAGCCGCTGACACGACTTTTATGGAAGAGACGTCAGAAAATACTTCAGAGTTTTCTTTTTGCGAGAAGAATTTTCAGTCTGAATTATTGATCTAGGACATGTGATTGCCTTACCCGTGCACCTACAGACTATTCCTTCAATACAGTCTCGTAAGTTCTCATGCTTGTGAATATATGCGCAGTCTGTACCTAGCGTAGATTGCTAGCGGTATAGGTGCCGTGACTTCCATCTAACGCCTTCGGAGTTGAAGGCTAGGGGAGGGCATGTAGCCGTAGGAAAATGGGGACAGAGGAGCAATCGCTCCATTCTAGAGGGTAAGAAGACCACCCCTTTCCTTTCCGCCCCCCCCCCATATATAAAAGTAACTCATATTGCCTGCAAATACGGATATAACGCTTCTCAATTTTCCCACGGTTTTCCCTGTACATTACACACTAAAGGCCCTTAATTTATAGCTAAAAGTTCAAGCAAATTTTCAAGGGTGATTGTCTCTTTATTTAATGTACCAAGAAAGGGTACGCTAAGTGTTTCTTTGATCTTTCTGACGAAAGAAATCTATGATGAAAAAAGAGTACAAGCCTGGGTTCTTATTTTTTTTCTAGAAAAATCCCTTTGTTGACATTTTCTTACATATGCTGTATCTTTTGTTGGTTTCTTGACACTTCAGTATTTTGGTAGTTGCAAATAGTCTTGGTGGTTGCAAATAAAATTTGCAACTACCAAGACCATCGAGTACATGAAAAACATCTGGCTGCGGTATGAAGCCTACGTTTGAAGAGACTCGTGATCTGGTCTGCCGGACACTTTCACTATGGCAATTCCATTAAATGACAACTATTCCTATATCAATACTTACCAGTAGAAGGACAAGAGGGGTGCAGGGGCTGTCGTGCCCGCGATGAGGAATTTTCCATTTTCTTCGTTAGCCATAATTAGGATAATGAGTATGATAAATTGTGTAATCCCCGAACGCGATCGGTCGACCCAACGGATGACTTTTGGTTGTTTGCAAGAAGGGCAATTCTTCAATATGAACACAAAATTTTTGGCGCGCTCAATAGCATGGTTGTTCTCTCGTTTGGAGGCATGGTACAATGCAAAGTAAGTTATCCCATGTGGAGGCGGGCATATAATTGCTCACCATCAATAGAGGGTTTTTTGACATGCATTCCAAATTTTTGATGCTGTTGGCAATTCTGCAGATCATATTTGTTTTAACGCTAAATCAGCACTACACTGCTTTAGAACCTTAGCGGGGAGTAAACAGACTTAACCGGCTTCTAATGAAAATTATTCGTGGTTGGTAATTTTTTGTTGTTCCAAATATGTATTGTTTCTTTCACGAAATGTACTGGTTTACTTTCTAGTGCATAAAACAACCTTAAGTAACTAAACTCATATGATAATAGCACTATTTTTACATCTGCGTTCCTTATAAGTGCAAACACTTTTAAAAACGAGGGACACACCCCTCCTAGCAGATCCCTTAGACCTGTTGACTCGAATGTCCAAGTAGTCCTTCATATGAACAATTCCCTTACCCCGTTTTATGGATGTAGAGAGCGTGAATTTAATTTACGTTTGGATGTGTATTAAATTTCTCACACATGAGACTTCAAGATGGCGAATGTGTAGATGCACTTTTAAAGTGTGGGGAGTGCCAATTTCTGCAATCTGGAAACCATTTTGGGCCAACATTTTCTTGCTACCCTACACGCTAACTTAAGTGGCGCTCCGCTTGGATATACAACCACAGACCCTTCAAGAGAGTACTGATCATATATTCATTTCGTACCCCCACCCCACTCAAGAGAACTTCCTAAGCCTATGCAATACGACATACATAACTTTGCTAGTAACTGTCTCTTCGAGGACTGGGTCATACTGTAATCAAACATGTTAACTTTTCATTTACCCTGTGAAACAGGTGGTTCTTTGCAATGGAACGGACAAGAAAAAGACGTATGTCTGTTTAATTTAATAGTAAAAGAGTACAAATTGTATACGGTAAAAGGGCTAATATTTTTAAGCTTCGAATTACTGACTGACTGACTGACAACACTTTGCTGTTTCTTTTGTATTTCTTTATTTTTTCTTTAAATTTACAGAAATTTCGTTGTAGGAACTTGGTGTTCACCAACTCCCTGATCAGACACAACGATTTTGTAGGAATGAGCAACCTTACCAAAATATAACAGGGTAGCACAGCCAGGCCTCGAGAATGTGTGTGGGGGTGGGGCAAGTTGAGGTTAGAACTACATTTTGTGGGGTGAGATGAATAATGGAAACCGCAAGTTAAAAAATGACCTTATATTCTGACATGCAGTTTCATACAGGGCAACGGGGTTGGGACACCCAAGGGAGGGGGACTCTCCTGTCCCACCTATGTCTTTATCCCCTCGTTTAGCGTACAATAGTAAGTTTGCATAACCAGAGGGCATCCAGGATCTGGCGGCGCGACTAAAGTCAGGTGCGCACTGCGCGACTTTTGACCTACGACATGGAAGAGATTTCTCACAACGTCTGAAGACTCCGTTCGCGACATTATAAAATATCGCAGAGTGTGCGATGGTAGGTTGTCAGATTTCGCATTTCGTGGAAGTCACATTGATTTCGCACAGTTTTGGACATGTTCAAAATTTCTGCGGATTCTGCATCCATGTCGTGAGATGTCGTGAAAATTCGCAGACAATGTCGGACAGTGTAGCATTGTAAATCGTGGACATTCGTAGGTCGCATCCATGTCTTGAGAGGTCGCAGGAACGTAACAAGACTCTGGGGCCTACTGTACAAGGAGCAGTGAGGGACCCAAAACAATGGTATCACGAATCCCGTCCCAATAGCATAAGCCCTCTCCTACCACCCGCCCAAATACTTACAATTATGCAGGAGTCAAGTAAAGTCAAACCCAAGTACAAAGTTGAGTATCATAGCCCGGCCCAAAAACTAACATTTTTTGTTGATATCTTGGACTCAGGATTCTTGAGGCTGCTGGACATAGTCCACTCAGTCGGTCCACTTACTACGACCTGCGATGTCGCAGCTTTCATAACTTTTCACAATCAGTGTAAACGAAGCGCCTGAAATGTTTAGCCAAGTGAAAGCTACCCTACGTAATTTTCTTTCTTTTTCCCCTTTTCATCAAGTTCTTTCGGTAATAATATTAAAGAAGTGTCTATTGGGAAGTGACTTTGGCAAGAGTAAAGTCCTTCTGTCACATTTTACCTTCATGTAGTCACTAATACCCAGTGGCTTTGCCACACTTTTTAAACTAGGGACAACTGGGGGTGGGGGATAGGTCCACCGGAGGGACGCACCAAATTGAAGAACTGTGTGTCACTGTAGGTATTTTAGTGACTCGCAGCTCTCTCGTGTAGGCGTTAGCCCCAGGGATCCAGGGACAACACTCCATTAGGGGCTCAGGGGTGCGGCCATGCTGAGGCTCTGGGGTATTTATAAAAATGTGACCATAAGATTGAAGCATTTGACTATCTCTAAAATATCATTGCAGCGCATGTAAATAGACCACAAAAATAGAAATCACAATTTGACCATTGTGACAGCCTTTCTCGCACTAACGATTTAATGATGTGAGGGTAGGGAAAGTGGATCATGTTAATAGTTGTAGTGAGCTTAAAACTTAATCCACTCAAGTTTCTCAATAGGACTACTATCTTGCACGTATGCCACTGCGGGGAAGCCTTCAACACTGTAAAAATAAACAGAGAAACTTTGGCAGCAGAGTTTCCAGACAAACTCTGTAATTTGACATTACAGATTAACTATGTTAAAAAAATAACAGACAGACACTGTAATTTATGACCATTGCAAAAGCCAGATAATTTCTGGCAGCAGAGTTTCCAAACAAGCTCTGTAATTTGACATTACAGATAATCTATGCAAAAAGATGGACAGACCATATGACATAATGAAAATGATATGCATTAGATTCGAAAATGCTTTTACCTTTTCCAAAGTCCCCTTGTTTCTCGGGCAAGAGAGCCAGAGTCCAAGAGCAGCGTTCAAAATTAGTTTTGAGGACATTTTGTTTCTCTGTTTATATTATATGTACCACGGTCTATGACACGTTGTTTATAGTAAGTAATCCTACTACACAGTTTTTAAAGAAATACAGTTCATACATCTCAATATTCTTCACCTGTTTTTAGCATCTAATTATCCTTTGTCCAAAAAGTATTTTTTGCTACAGATCTCATTAGTTTAGACATGCCCTAAGCATAAATTTACAGTTTTTATGTCAAAATTTGAGCCACGTCCACTTAAGTAGCTAAAAGTTTGAACTAGTCTGAAGGTTACACAGTGCTTTATTGTGATATCACTAATAATCTATATCCTGCAGAGTGTTTACAGTGTTATCTTTTAACAAGTTAGGTATCCTTCTGATTTGCACAATTGCAAAACATATATTTTGGTAAACTACTGGAAATACGTAAAACTTACAGAATATTTTGGTAAATAAAAAAACACAAATACTTTCTGCAGAATTATACAGAAAAACACTGTACATTACCATTCGTAAAAACAATTCAAAATTAGTTCGTTAACCAACTGAAAAACCTAAAACTCCTGTAAAAATACAAGAATATTTCATGTAAATTAGAAATACAGAAATTATACTGAAAATTTTACTGAAAATTTACTGTAAATTAACAGATATTTTTTACAGTGAAAATTAAGTTGGAGCAACCAAGGTACATCTGACGGCTGCAGATCTGGGGCTAAGGGGACAAATGTGGAAAGAAGCCCCTATGAATTTTGTCCAGGGGGTTTTGTGTCTCACAAAATCATAATTATGACTATTATGAATTTTTGCATTTTCTTCAGCAATAAATGGAAAAGAGTGTGGAGCTCCTGCTGAGACCATCCGTGTTACACCCTCGAATTGGCCAGAAAGTTCTGGTTTTGAGCATCTAGGAAAATTTTGCGCAAGTCCTTTTACTCCCTTCGGAGGCATCACCATTTTAGATCCCTTGTCTGGTACTACCCTGGCCCGAAGAACTATCAGAATCATGGTAACTGCTGTTTCAGGTTTAGTTCTCTTATTAAACCAGGTATATTGCACTTGTATAAGCCAAAAAGATGGAAATTTGCCTAGATATTGATAAGGCCTTTGCAGTCGATAGGACAAAGCTTAATAATGATGCAGCAATAACAGGCCTAGCCTAGGCTTGGCCTACGTATGTAGGCCTCTACAGTGTTGTGTGCAGTACACTGTACATTAGTGTCTGTCTATAGTGACCCATTCTTAGTTCTCCCTTGTTACAGAGAGTCTAGTTTCTACTGGTTTTTGAAAGAAAATCTGTGAATTTTGAGCAAACCTTTGCCTTCCACATTCGTAACATTGGCTTCATATTCAAAATATACGGTGGGTTGGAATTTTGAGCAGCGAAAATGTAAATTGGAGATTGTAGAGGCAGACTACAATGTGGTGAATATAACAATTACTAGGCCTAGCCTAGGCCCAGTAGCTACCATCCTATATGGTACCGTAAGATAGAGATTGGTTCTTGAAATTTCCAATTGTTGCTGAATTGCACCTTTTTAAGTAAAAAGGTAGGCATACCTTCAATGGAATTTCCATATTCCAGTTAAAACCAAATTGCCAATAAATTGTTGACATCTCATTGTCTTCAACCGGTACTGTATAAAAGTATAGGCTTATAGTCGTGATACATAATGCTGTGCAGTGAATAATGTTGCCCACCCCTGAAAATAACATGTTTACCCTGTCACAACACATGCTTATGGAGAATTTCACACACCTAAGTAACCATTCGTTGTTCGATTTTCAATCAAATCAGCTAATTCTGAATAAATGTAGCAAAACAATGGACTTCTCAAGCATTAAGAACTCTTCATGTGCTTAACAATGAGCAGGGTCAAACCGACAATGAGTAGAATCCAGACTGTGGGGTCCTCATTGTACAACTTTGGGAGCCATTTGCTTTAGAAATTAGAATTAAAATGCTTTTTTGTCCCAGAATCAGTTTGTCACATCTAGTGACAGAAGGGAGTTGTCAAAAGTTCATTATAGTATTTTGATTCAGTACAGTGCAAGGTCACATCACTCTTTGGATTTAGAGTTGTTAGAAGGTACAGTACCTTTAACCCACCTCCCAAACTTTCACCAATTTTTTGCTTATCACCGCCACTCTTATTAATTGCTGCTACCAAGTCAGATGTACAGTATTTTAAGTACTGTACTAGGCTATAAATGCTTCCAATATTACTTTTTCATTTCATTTACAGGATGGCATGATTATAAAGCCCTGAACAGTTTTTGGTGAAGTTTGGTGGATAATTCATATGTTAAATTCCAAACAGTCATTTAGCCAAATCAAGCATAAACTGTTTAGCGCTCCAGGAGTAAGTGATGACCAGTACCAATAGACTGATTTTTGTAGCAATTTTGGAAGATGCCAACCCTACACTATACTGTAACTTGGAGCTTTTTCACTGATTTTGTGCTATTGTGCTGTTATTGTCTCTGAATTGCTTACACAAGATTTCTGAGACAGCAAATTGGTCGTACTGTATACATACAAATGGGATCTCTTTTGTGGTGTGCTTCTGTTCAAATAACATTTTGCCTGGTTGACTATTGGATTCTTCCTTGAAATTCAGAATTCAAGTCAGTAACAAGTTCTTATTGTTTCATTGTTTGGAGTGAATGAGTCCATAGATTCTAGGCTGATTAAAAGAGCTTCAGTAAATTGAAATACTGTTGATGGATGTAATGTGAAGCAGATAGAGCCTAAGGAGAAGCTAACATGTTGAAAGCTCAGCTGTCACAGCATTTTAAGAAGTTCCCTACATATGGCCGTGGACTACACCAACTTGCAAAAGAAATGTTGGCTGCCTTTGTACAATACATCTTTTAAGGTAGTTTTTATAATTAAACAAACTGCAGTTCCACATTGTTTCTATGACACAGCGTAGAGTGCCTGTATGAGGATGAGGGTGAGAAGAGTCGAACTGCCATTCCTTTTTGATCACGTTCTTTCCATTGTACGTACTGTGGGCAATGTAGGACAGAAGAATGCACCAGACGATCAGAATATTTCTCTCTATAGTCATCTATTCATATGTAACTTGTGGAATGTGTATTTAGGTAGAAACTGGAAAGTCGCTTGTACTAATAATTCTTTCACCGGAAACAGCTAAACTTTGAATACTGTGATTGACAAAATCTTTTGTTTGATTTGGAAAATGTGAAAAGAGTGATGCAGGAACAAAATATTTTCTTATCATGGACAAACCTTGTTTTTAATTGGGAATGGAGTTTTCTTCAGTCATTCTTTCGGTTTATGAACTTTATAGTTAGAATTGTGCATGTTTCAATTGAACAGGAAGCTGTCTAATGTCTTAAATTTTTCCCTATTGTGTGTGCATCTTAGATGTTTTATGACTCTGATCTGTTTTACATTGTGTCTAAGATTTCAAAAAACCTGCAATCATCAGGAAACATTTAAATATGTTAAAGGATCATAGAAAGTTTAGACACATTGGGGATATATATATATATATGGAACTAATGAAATACATTAATATCAGCAAAGGGATCCTGTTGCAAAGGGAGTCAAGGGACCTACTGTACATTAGTAATGGAATCCAAATCAATATGACTACAGCCTGTATGGGGTGTTAGTAGCTGGGTTCTCATACAGTAAGATTCCTTTGCAATGGGACCCTATGGGATCCCACTGCAATGGAACCTCTAGGATTCCATTCTAATGGGACCTTATGGGATCCCATTGCAATGGGACCTATAGGATTCCATTGTAATGGGACCTTATGGGATAACTCTCAAGACATGCTTTTTGAAGTATCATGGTTATTCTAAAACATTTGGGAGCTTGATTACCCTTTTCTCAGTACCTCAGAATTTTTTAAGCAAAAGCCCCTTTTCGCTGATTTTTGGGCAAATTTTAAAATGTTTGAATCATAATAAACTTTCAACTCAATTTGAAAAAAAAAATGTAATGACACTCCCTAAAATTACATCACATCAAAGATCTTTCCATAGGCTATTTTGATACTGAAAAAAAGTCTCTAGGATGCAGAGTTGTTGATTTATAATTTTGAGTGAGTCTTAAGTTTTGGGGGTTAACATTAGCCCCATATGGTTTATTATTACGTAACTTGTTCATTGCACAGTGAAACTGGATTAAGATACCATTCGATTCTTCAGCTAATATTGGTGTATGTGTTCCTAAACTTTCATTCCTTCATTATATTGTATTTTTATTGATTGTTATTTAGGTCACTAACCTACTTAACAGTTTTCTTGCAATTTTGTTATGTATATCAATGTTGTTAATGTACTCTTTTGAAATCAGTTGTGAATTAAATTTGAATTGAATTGACTTGAGTTTTAAAGTTTCAAAAAACGTCTATTTTGTCCCAATGTCCGTTAATGAAGGTGACATTGCTACAAAAAACTTATCTTTGTTTCATAACATATGCAAAAGAGATGCGGTGTTCATATATAAATAGCACTGACTACTGATAGGGGAGGAAGTAAAACACGGTATCGCAACGTACTATTTAAGAGCAACACCACGATGAAATGGTAAGGGAATCCGTCCAGCATGGGCGGTCTACATCAGCTTTCATCATTGAGGGTAACGGATGTCCAATCTGGGTCTCCCAACCCACGTAACTGACCGTGTTGTATTGGAATTGAATGTAGAGGGCACACCATCGTTAGCTTCTCCGTTGACTTACACACTATTTTGTCGCGGTTACATGCCCCCTTGAGCCTTGTCAAAGTTTACAGTACAAACAATATACCCCTGAATTAAAGCTGATGAGTTGGCCTATCATGGCACTACAAATTTGCTATAGCATGACCGTTTAGATTTGAGGTATAAGGGATGAAGTTTACAGGGTATACACCGACCAACATTAATCGGCAAGGTGATGGAAAGTATCACTTTCTTCCGACAATTTTTTTTTGAAAACGAAAACACTTTCAATCATTCCAAATTTTGCAGCATTAACACATTAACATTCCCTTTTTCCTATCCATTAGATGAAAAATCGGCATAAATTGATCAGCATAACCTGAGTAACTTACAAATAAAAAGGACCTTAAATTAACGATATACTTTGGTGCTACTTTTTTCGAGTGGGCTGTTTCTCTTATAGTGGTGTGCACCCTTTAGCTACAGCTTTGTGGTTTTAAATGTATAATGCACCATAGTCTGAGTTGTACACCCGAAATGTCGTGGAATTTTTCGCAAACTTTAAGTACTTATTACCACCGTTATCGACCTACACAAATCCATAGTGCTCCCCAGCATTTCGACTCTGTATAACCATTAGCATAGCTTTAAAACCAAAAAGGTTGAACAACCTGTAGCTAACCATTTCAATTTATTGCATCATTCGATAAACAATTAAACAGTGATATTGCCATTAAACAAACTAATTCATGGGATAACAGAAGCCGCAAACACAAAGAACACTTTTGGATAGAACTGTTACAAATTACAATGCCTGCTGGGATGAATATTCGAAATGACTTCCGGCATTGTGAAGGGATTACACTCCAGGCCTAAGAAATCCGTTTAGACACACGCCTTTTCCAATAGGCTTTTAAAAATTACTTCTCTCAATGCTCTCACAAATGATAGTCCTAATTGACTTATCAGTGGGGCCCATTGTCCTCACAATTAAAAAGCTTTAAGTTCTGTACACTCCCTGTCACTTTTGTGATCAAGCACTGAAGAAGAGCTAGTATTTGCAAAAATAGTGTACGGCTGTTTTATTTAGCAAATTTCAAGCCTCTATTGCTGTCACGTATCTCTTTCGAGATCCAGCCATTCATTTCTGTAGCACTCTTGTTATACAGTATTTCCGCGAACACACACATATATATATATACATATATATATATATATATCAGCTTTTAACTTATAGCTCAAAAACACCCAAGTAACGAATCCCCGTGGTGTTTGAATTCAATCACAAATTAACCAAACTCTCACTCCCCCTTGTCAAGGACCTCATGTACCTACGGCATGATCCCAGCATACCGGATTCATTTTGTGATCCTCCCCTCAGCGCCAGTCGACAACTCCCCCCCTCCCTATGATCTTGCTCACCTCTTCTAGGCTTCCCGAACCCCCTCCTTCCCATGGCAACCGCACTTGCAACAAACGGCGCTGTCAGATATGCAAGCACATCATTAGCGATGCTCTTTACACTCCCCCGGACACTACAACCGAAATCAGACCCCCACCTCTGACATGTGACAATTCTAATGTTGTCCACCTATTGGTTTCTACTTATATGGGTGAAACCGGCTCCAAATTCCGTCTTTGGCTTAATAATCATAAACAGAATATCCGGGACAATACCCAGGGTTTTACGGTAGGACAGCAGTATGACCTTCCCCGATCATGACTTCAGCAATCTTAAATTTATACTGTTAGGCTCTTCATTTACCTCTCAACAGATCCCTCGTAATTCTGAAATCAAATGGGTCCTAGCTCTCAATCTGAATAGGGATTTAGAGATAATCAGTGATTACACCTTCTACAAGCCCCGATTAATTTGACTGCCTAGCTTTTGCTTGTATACTTTCTCATTGCTAGCCTTTTCACTGTTAAAAGTGGTTTACGCTGAGGAACAACACAGGCGTGTTCGAAAATTTCGTACATCTGAGCTAGTACATTTTATTGTACATTTTGTATATATCAGTGGGTCTTCTTTACGTTAACTGTATTTATATGTATACATATATATATATATATATATGGAATGGAGGTTAAAGTTCACTGTGAGGTTGGACTACAAATTAATGAGAGACTCTTTTTCCATAAACCTTCAAATGCTTCATTTCGTTACTTATTTCGTTATTTTTATTATCCTGCTATTACCCATTTAGATTTAAGCAGGACGTATTTTCATATCCGTGTACATGAGACAATGGCTCCCAGAAAGACGCCACCAATAAGGATGAGGAGGAGTGCAGGTTCCAATGTTGTTCAAGTTGAACGTACAGTAGCGGCAAGTATAATCATCCCCTTCTGCACCGTACCACCAACCACTGCCGTCACCAGCTGCACAATTAATATCAAGCGGGTCATTGTCGTTGTCTGGTGTACTGAAGGACTCGTTTCTTTGATAAGACATAGCATCAAAACCTAGGAAAATATACCAAACATACTACCTTCATTAAATTATGATATTAAGAGATGAAAGAAAGGAACCAGTAAATTGGAAATTTCTTTAGATAAGTAAAAGATACAACCTTAGCACAGCCTTATAACTTACTATTAAATTTAAGCATTACATTTGAAGCATACTTCTGCTTGAAAATATCTCAATTTCATCTATTTCGAACCATTTGTAAACACCTCAATATGTGTATTCCTTAAAGATCGTTCTGATTTTGAACGAGTATGCCTCGGATTGACAGGATATCATTTATTCTTCTCAACAACAGTGAAACTATTTAATTCTGTGGTGTATAGAAAGTGACCTTTGAATCCACAATATGTTTATGTCACATTTTATGTTACATTTTATGTCACAAATTTAAATTTTGGCGTCAATTTGCATCCGACTAATCTTTTGCAAAATTTGAGTGTCTACTTTTAGTAGCCCTTACACTTAAAGAAGACTTCTTTTAACGAATAAATATCACGTTGCCTAGTCGCTTTTATGTTCTGTTTTTGCAAGCACTTACGTTGTGTAACACGTGCCCCAATTTCATCAAAAGACACCATCAGCACAAGGTAAATATCGTGTATCTTTAAGACACTTAATTGTTCAATTGGAGTCGAATACAGGCGGAAGGATATTTGTCACACTCTCCTTGATGTAGTTTTCATTTCAATGTTGAACGGGGAGTGGAAATGTTTCGAAAAGCAGATTGTAGTACTCCTGATATGCCATATCACGACATGTTATATTGAGCTTGGTAAACCCTCACTTTTGCAGCAGAATAATACAATAAATGGCACCATAGGGCGTTGAGTAGATCAATGTCGTTGAGCTACTCCCCCCCCCCTTCATCCCAACAGTGGCATTACTTGTAGTAATACTATGTTATACTGACCTGTAGTACTTGTTACATTGTAATCTCCAAGAGTCATCTGATAATGTGAAAATTCATCACTAGTACGAAAAACGCTGTATTTTGCGAAAAAGGCAACTCCCCTAATGTTGACCATATCCATCCGTATTTCGTAATTACGCTGGTTAGTAATGTAGTGTGTTTTATCATTTCCGAGCCAAATTTCGTGACCAGGTACACCGAAGCCCTGCTTGAAGTCGTCCCAGTTACGGGCAAAATTGACAGAGCCATTCACACGTCTTTGTAAAACCTGTATGACGTGCAAATCGAGAAAAAATAAAATGCAAACATATTAAAATTCATAGCAAAATGCTAAAATTTTACTTAGCAAGCAGATTTTAACGTATTTGCTTTTAATTGTTTATAAAATAGCAGTTTCAAGGATTTGCTACGAACCGTCCATCCTCCACCATCGATGCTCATGTTACACGGAACCTTGAATGGTTTTTCCTTCCAACCTATTGGGCGGATAGTGTAGACACCATCTTCCGTATATCCCATCTGATAAGCATGGTAACAGTCAATAAAGATTTCCCCATTGGGATAATTAAAGTCAACTGCAGAATCTGTGAGAGGTATAAAGATTGTTTACAACACGATGTAGATTCCCAAAAAGGTAAATACTACAACGCAAATACTCTACATATTGTATGCCCCACAAAATTTCCTGTGCTCACCTGGTATCGTTCATTTTAGTGAATACAAAAATTTTACGTTGAAACAATATAAACTTACTCAGGCCACAAAATGCTAAACACTTTTATGAAACCAAAGTAGTGCCTTTTCATACTATGACCAAATTCAGCTTTCCCGAGTTGGATGAATTACTTACTTGCGTTACCATTGTACTCTCCCACAGACGTAAGCGAATAGTGACTCCATTCGTCGGTGATCCGAAAATTGCCATACTTTATGTAAAAGTGTGTGTTATTCTGTAACACCATGTCAATGCGGAGTTCATAGACTGCC
The DNA here is from genome assembly GCA_009936505.3 of Holothuria glaberrima. Taxonomy (NCBI): domain Eukaryota; kingdom Metazoa; phylum Echinodermata; class Holothuroidea; order Aspidochirotida; family Holothuriidae; genus Holothuria; species Holothuria glaberrima. The sequence goes on from WURT03265199.1 coordinate 22,034, forward strand.
TGATTTGTAATGTAAGATAGTCTTTCATTTCCGATCCAAAATTCAGTGGAGGGAAACCCAAAACCTTTTTTGTACTCTTCCCAAGTTCGATTGAATGAAAGAGAGCCATCCATACGTCGCTGTACTATCTAATGAAATATGAAAACAATACAACATTCGTTGAATTGAAAATACATCACACTCTTATGGGATATTTCATAAGACAGGTAAACTCAACGGTATGTTACATAGAACGATCTATTACTTCGTCTCTGTCATCTTACTTTAGATTAATTAATGTTATCATAATTTTAGAAGTGAATTTACGAAACTATGTTATTTTTACGTTAACGTACCGTCCAGCTGATGGAATCTTCATTTTTACAGTAAATTTCGAAGGATTTTGAGGACCCATCAGGTTTGATTTGATAAACTCCATTGGACCACGATGTGGTACATTTACTGTGAATTTCGTTACAGTCCCTGGGGTATTCGGGCCATTGGTATAGATAGTAGAAAGCATCTGTAATATATGTATAGATCTCTTTTATGTAAACCCTGTTGGATTTGAATTCAAACGTTCAGTCGTAATCATAGAATAGATTAAAATGAAAAATAAGGCTTAAAGATATTGTTTACAATTGTTTCATATCACAAAGAAAAACTTTGAAATTACCTGTGAAAGAACACAACTGTGCTTGCCAGTTAGATATGAAGTTGTCTGATCCGTCATTATCTCCGATAAGTAGATATTTATTTATAAAAAAAAGTACTAATTTTAAAGAAAATCGAAGCAAGCACTCACTGTAAGTTTTGTCTGATTCAGTTTGCGTCTGCAAAAGATGGAAGATAGTGTTTAATAAGGATCTAAGGCTATTCAATTGCAACTGCTTCTCGTGTTACAAAATAGATGTAAATGGAATTGGAAAACAACTCTTTTGATATGATTTCATGTAATTTGTCTATGCAGAATAAGGAGTTATATGGAAGTTTTATACATAATTGGAAATTGTAAATAAATACGCTTCAATATTGCTTGTAAAAGCAATTACCTAAACTCAAAGTAAAATAAACAGATGACCGAAAGGTTAAGTACTTCCTTGTCAAAAGAAAGTGCTTTATTGCACTGTTTATCGCTCAAAATATCCTTCTGAAGATATTTTGGTTCAGGATGTCTTCGTAGTATGACCTCTGGTGATCTTGCATCACATGTAGACTTCATCAAAATATGGAATAACTCAGTGTTAATAAAAAAGTAGAGGAGGGTCTGTAGTCCGGGCCGTTCCTGTGATGAAACGAGCATATTTCACGACAGCATCAACAAGCTCATTAGAAGTATGGTATTTCTAGTCATGTTATAGAGACAGCATCCTTCACGCGTGCTCATAAAAGGGCAATTAAAATTAGGATTATCTATTACTATAACAGAAATGCTTTTTTGAAAATATATGTGTTGTTCACTATAATGTTACCTCTGGAGTGGTACAAAATTGCAGCCTTTACTTTTTGGTGGTCACCAAAGGACACAATTCGGAGGTAGTTACTCCCGCTGTCTAATTAGGTTAAAAGGTTTTCATAGTTCTACCTCTTGTGACCTCAGATGACCTTGGACTAGAACAAAACCCATATATACTCTCTCTCTCTTTAAATGAAAAATTTATAAACCAAGTATTAAACGTATGCCTCATCCCTGTCTTAAAATATTGTGTTACATCAAGGTTTTCGTTCTATGGCTTCTGATGACCTAAGATGACCTCTGACCTCCCTATTATTTTATCCTTAAAATATGTTTACAAGCGATCTTTTAAGACTTCCGTATTTTACCTCCGGTTACCTCAGATAGCATTTGACCACCTCTACCAACAACAATAAAATTCATTTACAGATTATAATGTATCAACATACCAAGTATGGAAAGTATCCATGCTTCCTACTTAGAGATATCGCGTTCACAAGGTTTTCGTTTTCTGACTTCTTGTGACATAACATGATCTTAAACTCCACCAAAAAAACAACTATGAAAAATAGCTATTAATGATTACTCTATTGCGATAACGTGTTTTCAAAAACCAATTTAATTTTGAATACGTACAGTGAAAATACTTTCAAATATTCAGCTACTTCTTTTGTAATCTGTTGAAAACATATCTTATATGCAAACACAACCTTCATTAGTTTTGTTAAAACAGGACAAGTGCACACAAACCATTTACGAATACACTGTTGCTATATCAGACGGATACATCGCCCACTTCATCAAGTATTTAGGGTTCCGTATCATATTGAGAGCTGGTGTCTACCAATAATTGCACTTTATTTCAATGCTATATTTAATTCATATGTTTTACATTTCGTTCACTAACTTATTAAGCACACTGTATCCGTTTTCCTCCAAGGGGAAAGTATACTTTAATTTTAATCGTTTCAACATGTTTTTATATTAATAAGCAAGGACACAACTGTAAGAAAACATGGCACAACCGTCTTGCAAGTAGGATACCATAACAGAGCAGAGTCAGATGACTTAATGCTAGTTTATAACCGTAAATGGCATTTCAGGAATTATATCCTTGACCACATGGACATCTTCCCCTGTTAGTTATCCAGCTCATGAAATAGAGTTTGCACGCTACAGTGTGTACTGTAACTTGAAGGATGAGTGGGGGGGGGGGGTTAAAGAAAAGTTGTAACGAGCTGTTATGTATTTTGTAAACAATACAATAAAAGAAACGTATCCAATGTTTGATGTCAGCAACACAGATTTTCGCCCACTTTACAAAGCGCGTCATGTTATAGTTTCACCTCCTTACCATTTAGCTGAAATAAAAATTTACCTGATAAAATATTTAAGAGAAGCCCTCTAATGAGGGCATTCTTTCGTTTTGTAAAAGAATAACATAATGTACATAACGTCAGGTTTAAATTGAGTGAAGAATATTTTATTTAAATGTTAAACCTCATTTAATCTAGAATCAATTCTATGCAAAAAATATTTGAGGATTTCAGTTAGGAAAACGATGAAGCAATACTCAATGCATTACATCAGCAACAAACGTCGTCTGTTGGATAGTGGTACGTGAGTCCGTGGTAATCTCGATAGCTGTTCCCAAGATCAGTCCGAGAGAATCTCCGTTTTCGGAGATAGTCAATTGTCTCCAAAAACGGAGACAATTTTACCGCCATTTTTAAATTTACCCAAAATGCTATACGGTTTGGATAATGAAAAACAAAGGCTTAACATTTAAAACCCTTCTTAAAAATTATTCCGTGCCTAGGAAAGTTAAAAACATGCATATTCATGGTCCTAAATATCTAATCTACAATTTATCCGTGCATTTTTTGGAGTCCACCGTGTGCATTTTGAGAAAATACCGATTAAAGCATTGACGTCTCTCAATGACCCTCATTAATAGACGTAGTACAGTCGCCTCTCACACCGTGACCGTTATTGCGTGTGATCGATAATTCGTGTTCTCACTGAAAGCGAGTGTACACGGTAAGTCTTAGTTTAAAGGCCCTGCAGTAGCCTATATTGCATTTAAAAAGTTGCCAAGGCCGGCTTAAACCATTTTAATTACTTACAATCCCAAAAGCAGATACCGCCAGAAAAAGACACGAGTATAAATCCTGCCCGCGAGAAGCTCAACCCTATACAAAACATCTATGTGTGAAACCAGTGTTAA
>WURT03265309.1:0-25693 GCA_009936505.3 Holothuria glaberrima
CCCTATGGTCGACTTTTCAACAACTTCTTTCGCCCTAAGGTGGGAATTAGAGATATATATATATATATGTATATATACATATATATATATATATATATATAACTGGCTTATCATGAAGCTAGAAACCCTCTCCCCACACGGTCTAAACGTTAGAATGGACCTTTTTTAACTTGCCCCCTTTTGAACTTCCTTTTTAGAAATTTCACTCAGCCCTCACATCGCTGTTTCTCCACCGTGTAATTTTTCGATTTTTACAACTGATCTGTTCGCGTCATTTTTCAACTTTTACAACTGATCTTTTCGTGCCCTTTTTCAATGTGTGCTTTCTCTACTTCTTTTTCATTTTTTAGCCACCTGATGAAGGGTTTATTCCCGAAACGTCGTGGAATTTTCCTCAAACTTTTAGCACATATTACCATCTTTATCGACTTTTTCTATAGTGCTCCGCAGCATTTCGACGCTATATATATGTATACATATATAGGCTATATATATATAGTATTGGTGGGACGTTGAGACTTTTTAATGTTGTCACTGAAGAATGGTGGGTATCCGCTACCCACCATATATATATATATATATATATATATATATTACCGAAAATTTAAGATATGTTTCACCATTTTCTATTTATGCTACTTGTTTGCTACTGGTGTGATGCTACTTTTCTTGAACTATATATATATATATATATTTGAGACGTTTCGGCTTTGTTACGTAGTACCAGTGAGTCAACTAAGTGCCTGGACTCATTCGGTTTCTGATTACAGGTCTGCCAGAATCAAGTTATATATAAGTCATAAATTGCACGGCTTTAACATCCGGCCGCCTCGATCTGCAGTCGGGCCCGTAGCCAGCTTTACATTTTTATGGGGCAAGTGTTGTGATTGAGGGGGCATAAAATTTTCTCCTTATTTATTAATTATTAATTATCAGTGGCGCCGCCAGACTGGTGATTGGGGGTGGGGGGAACCACCGATGATGTCGTAATTTTACCTCAGTTAAACTCCCATCTTTGCGTAAATTGTGCCCTGAGTTTTTGTACAGCAGTGGGGATCCTTCCTTTGTCACTACATAAAGGTGCCGTACTCGGGAGGGGTGTAAGGGGAGGAGGTATTCTTAGGAGGGGGTGTTCCCTCCCCTTGGGAAATTTTTGATAGTTTAAGGGTTGATTAGATGCAACATGGTACTATCTTTGGGATATTTTTGGAACTGATCATATATGACTGGGAAATGTCCATAATTTAGTGAATTCTAAGTTTTGGTTAGGTGAAAGAGGAGACTATGCTGTCTAAGAGAAAAATACGTTGTCAACAAATCTGAATCCCCCTCTCTTTTGGCTACTGTACTGCCTTCTATTCGGGATAGCTTTTTACGCCAAGATACGTGCGTGGAGGCCACAGAAACATTCTTTGACTATTACCCAAATTGCCGTTTGCTTCATTTTGCATAAAAGGGCATCGAGCTGGGAGCTGTTATTTGGATAAAAACTCCCCGATCTAAGGCTGGCTGATACCTGTATATACCTGTAAAGGGTTCTCAGAAGCTCTGAATCAATTCTATAAAAATGGGGCAATGACATAATGCTTACAGTGACGTAGCCAGGATTTTTCTAACGGGTTACCATGTAGTACGTCGTGTGATTGCCGGCCAGGGGAGGGGTCTTAGGGGAAGGGGTTCCCCTCCCCTTTGGAAATTTTTGAAAAATTAGGTGTCCTTACATGCAATGTGGTGCCACACATGATACCTTTGGAAGTAAAATTTTCTGTTAAATTTTTTTACGCATATTACAAAAGGTACTAAAAAATTGCATCAGTGAGGGAGGCCCATGGCCCAATAGCCCCCTGAATACGCCACTGAATACTTATAACCTGACATAAAAATGATAATACAGAGTATGATGCCAAGCACTTTACAACTATCGTATTTTTACTGATTTTGAACGAAAATCCAGACTAATAGCTTCTCGCAGTGGGGAATGGGCGGGAGGGAGAGGTGCAGGAAGGTGATATTAGACCTCCCTGATAGGGAGCAAAAGGGGTGAAGGACAAACAAGCGCGTTTCAGAGTGCTGGTTCGTCGGAAGTGTATTAACAGTAACCATCTATACCGATAATGGCTGCGCGCGAAGCGTTCGGTAAAACATTCTAAAAATAGCCTTAATTACGGCAAATACGTACATTCAAGTTCCAACCTTCCACATCATGCTACAAATTAGATTTGAAGATATCATACTGATGCAAAGCCCCTAAAGATGGTTGGCTCTGTCTTTTGAAAATGCGATCAGAGTAGTACTGGTGCCATTTACTATTACCTTCATAATGGTCATGACATGGGTTACAAACCGTGTAGCATGCAGGCGTAGCGCGCCGAAAATTTTTGTTATAAAAGATTTCCATGACAAAACCTGCATTCAGAATCTGCATCGAGACACTTTCTATTGCCGAATAAACCTACATGCCACTCAAAAAGCCAGTGAGTCTTTCACCGGGTAATTTGTAAACAGCGTTGGACTTTTGCTGCTGTGCTTCTCTGGGAGCTGCTATCGGAAGATATTGAAAATAAGAACAAAATTGTGGCAAGGTTAGAAGCGCTCAAAGCGCGCGAAAGTTTTGATAGTTTGCGAAGGATTTTCGAAAAATCTGATAGTTTGAGAAGCATTTGTGATAGCATTTGGTCGAAAACACACCGAACCCTACCCCCTACAGAAATGTATAGCTTAAACGCCTTTTGGGATCATTTTAAAATTTTCAGAATTTTTCGATTAGGGGGCACGTGTTCCCATGCCCCCTGTGACAGCGCCTATGTAAATTATTATGCAGTTTCAATTTTCATCTGGGGGGGGCAAAAATATTATTGGGGGCATTGCCCCGAAATCCCCCCCCCCCACGTTGCTACGGGCACGTTTGCAGTTTTGTGACATAACCGTCACATTTGACCACTGGCGTTAGAACGAAAATAACGTAAACAATTTGATACTTAGCTAGACTAACTTAGATCTAGGAAGTTTGGCTTACTGTCAGAGTGTTATTAAAGGTGAAGAAGAAAATTCACTTGGTAAATCCGTAGTTTTGAGCCGCATAATGGGGTCAGGGCTGGGTGCAAGAAGTTACTCTGTTTTATCCTGTCTGAAAATTCAGAATGAAAAAGTATAGCATCTTATATTTTTCCAATAAGATGGGTTTTTACAATGTAAAAGAGTGATCGCCTTCTCTTATTTCAACAAATGCACAGGTCAGGCCAACATCATCCATGACATAGGAGATTTTGTACTCGAAAACAATGCAGCTAGACTGTCTCAGAGCGCCACAAGCAGAAAAATATGTTACGACGGAGCCAATATCTATTACACTCAGGGTACCCAAATCCTTCGAATCAATTCCGCACCTCCTGCAGCTGTGATACTCACCGCACCTTTCGGTAAGTTGGTAGTAACATATTACTGAATTCTTATTGGTATTGAAAGATTATTAAGATGTATTCTTATGTGCGTGGAAATTTAAGAAACAGAATGAATCCAAAGCTACGTTAAAAATTCAATCCTAAACAAAATTACTTTGACAGCAATGTGCAGGACGTCTTCCCCTTTTACCCTTGCCCTTTCATTCGATTCCATCGAACCGATCTTGAAGACTTTCGTAGTTAGTCAGCTCTGGCCTTCTTGCAAGCAATTACGTAATCTACCTCTTCGCAACAGGCATTCTGAAGACTAAGTTGATACCCTCCCAGAAGAGTAATTTAAAATAGAACTCCAGAAATTTTAGATCTAGCGTTAACTGATTATGGTGCCGTGCTTTCTAACCCAAGAGAAAATTCTCATTCTATCCCACATAAAAAATTCAAACAGACTGTGGGACTGTGTCATCGGGATTAAATAAAACTATAAATATATAGACATATAGACAGAAGGAATGAATGTCTTACAAAAGTATTAATACTTGCTATTTCGCAATATTGTTTATTTAGGAAGTACCACTCGTCACTAACTTCCACTTAAATAAGAAAAAGTTATTTCTTCATCGCAGCATTCCACATAAGTACACTTAAACATAAACACACAATGACTGGGTTTGCAAGTTCACGGATTTCATTGGTCAGTTTCTATGGTATCTTCAAGTGACTCACTTCAATTTCTCACGCGCTCACAACGGGAAAGCAACTGGTCCGTTCGTTTTCCATGCATGCAGAAATGTGCGTCACGTATTCCGGCGGATAATACACGGAAAAATATATACCGCACATGTAGAACGCGTTATAAAAGTTTACGCACGCTAAACCTCTTTAAACAATGGAATTTCTCTGACGCGGTCTTAGTTATGTACGCAGACAGCCGATTAGAACGGCGCGCATATCAACTTACACTTCCTCCCCGATATTTGCGTCTCTATGCGGAGTCAATTTTCATAACAGTGTACGTATAGGGGTTTGGTATTTATGCTTATAATATCTTTGATTTGTGTACAGAGCTGTATGTATACGGCTCAGTGCAGGCTTTGCGCGTAAAAAATTCAGGCTTCATTTCTTTATGTGTGCGTGCTTGAAATATACGACGGTTCACGAGCATTTGCCAGGGAGCTTGTGGTAAGCGTGCTACAAAAATTGACGCGCTGATCGCGACAGCAATTAAAGACGCGCATTGTTGGTTGGATCTATGCACGAGATTCGAACGCAGCCTTATTAATTCTTGTCACGATACTAACCGTACTTCCTAGAAATGTATCAACAATCAACATCCCGCTCCTTACTACTGTAGAAGTGCTGTTTCAAGCATGGACTCTTTGACAACGGAACAACTGTGAACATTTCTACATTGTTTTCCAAAGCTGATTGGTTTTCCCTTAATGCACAGTTTTACACCACATGTTTTATTCTAAGGAAGGGGGAATCTGAGCCGTTTGTGTTCAAGGAAAACCTGTATAAACTGTGAAAATTACCTGATTTTTTGAGTCCATTTATCTGCCTGATAAAGACATTTTGCCCCAAATCCTGCTGCACTGTAGCCATTCCAGGCATGTACTTATACATACAGAATTGGTGACACTGTGATTAATAATATAAATTGAACATGATAAAAGATATTAAAATATTTTCAAAAAGGTGTTTCATTGCAACATCTTAATCTATATATGTAAATTTGAAATAGCTTTTTTGTTACTGTACATATTCAGTACTAGTTTAACATAATATTATACTCAGTCTTTGAAATTCCAATAAAATTTGCTAGTTCTGTATAGGCAATGACCTCACATCAGGTCACCGGACATTCAAAAGTCTGGCCTTTAATTAGCAGCTCTGAAGCCCACGACCCCTTTGAAGGTATGCACTTAATTGATGACAATAAAGGAACATTGTCTATTAGCTAATTCCAATTCATGCACTCCCCGGTATATTTGATTAGAGCCTCCTGCTTAAATTTAAACCATTGGTTCTCAAACTTTTTTAGACTATCGCCCCCTTCCACCATCTTAACCCTTTTCCGTTTCGAGTGTCAGTGACAATTTTTAAAAAAAACTCTAGCTCTGTCATACAATATCTAATAGTTTTTATTTTGCCACCACAAGATAGCCAACAAAAAATCCATCGAACCCTACCTGGGGGTTGCCATGTGATATTTTGAGACAAACAATCACCAAAGTGATTGTTTACATTCAAAAATTGTCCAAAAATTCAAAAAATGATGTGTTTTTGAAAAAAAATCATTTCAGCACCTAGAAAACCCCCAGCCTACTCAATTTTTTTTTCTGAATACCGTGGAACCTAAACAAACACCTGAGAGATAAAATTTATGTTAGGGAGCGGGATTTTGGTGATATTTCAAGTAAAATGTCCCAATGCCTTCCCCCTACAATATAATCCAAACGCGGAAGAAATTGGACCTAGGGATTGAAGTTATTAAAATTCTATTGCCATTTTTGGATAATTTTGGGTCACAAAATTTATTTTGGGGAGAGAGAGGGAGAGGGGAGGGGTGGGGAGGTTGAGGTGGGGTGGAGGAAGAAAGAAGCGGAGGGGAAGAAATAGCGGAGGGGAACAGACCCCTGAATGTTTTATTGTGCCCTAAATCTCTGCAGTAATGTGTCGTAATCGCAAGGGACCCCAAATCAGTGTCAACGCCCCCGTGCTCCCTGTGTACTCTGGGAGTATCCAACGCCCCCTGGAGCGGTAAGGACCACTTTGAGTACCACTGATTTAGACTATGATCCCAGATGACTTTCACAAGACCTTTGATCTCAAATGATCCAGTCAGATTAAAAGACCCTCATTTCACAAATACTGCAACCAAGTTCATAAAAATTCATCAACACTTGTGACAAAACTAGCTCTGCGAGTGTTAAGAGCTGGGAAAAGGAGAGAGAGAAGAGAGAAAAGAAGCGTTTTGAGTTTTTGCAAGCAGTGGCCCCAACTGAACCTTGAATGGCATTTTAACTCACAATTCCTGACACCAAACATAGCCACAAAACCATGGATCATAATTGTGCTCAATTTTTTAAACATCCAATAAAATTTTGGCGAAAAATAGCACATTTTGTAGAAAAAATTAAAGACACGCAGGAGATTCTCTGGATGCTTCATGATCACACTACCTCATACCAGCTTATGTTTGGTAATTTTTATTATTATTTTTGTTGTTGTTATTTAGGGACTCACGGTAATTCATGCACTAGAAAAGAAACCAGTACCTTTTATGAATAAATAAATATTTGGAATAATGAAAATACGAATACGCTTAATGCTACTCGCACACTTCCGCGATGTTAAACACGATATATAGTGAGCTCTGACTGATCGTAGTCACCAAATAAATCTTGTAAATCTCACCGTGTGTTACGATAAGGCACGAGGACTCCAAGAAGATTATGCGATTTTTTCGAGGCTAGCACAGTATTTGCACGTTTAGACTACGCAACAGCACGACCTTAACACGACCTTAATACAAGCTTAGTACGCTCTCTACGATCTTAACGATACCACAGCATGATGTTTCCGTTCTGAATACCTTCACTGCGGAACAAGCCCTTCAACCGGCCAAAACTGGAGTACACTTTGGTGTGCCACAAATCACTACACCAACAGCAAAATGTCAGACTGGCAGCTCACCGCTGACCTGCAGCACTGAACTGTTGTAGTCACTGTAGTTACAGCGTTCACCTTGCTCATCCAAAGACGACGGCGTAGGCAAGAGGAGGAGCAACGCAGGCACCAAGCAAAACGAAATATATGAACGAGAACGTGGCTCCTTCGGCCGGCCGGAGCATGACTTCCATGAAGCGTTGATGCATGAGATGGCGCGGAAGGATAGGTCTGGATTCCAGAACTTCTCGCGGATGGACCTGATCTTGTTCCAGGAGCTCCTGGAACGCGTCGGGATCGAACGGAAAGTGACTTTCACATAACACGTTACCAATCCCGCGCCATTGTGATGAACAACACGTGCCAAACACGATGTATCACGTACACAAAAAGTGCACATCACGCCGACACAAGATGTCGCCAGAAGTTTTGAGCACGTTCAAGAAAATTTTCGGCTGTCCTCCAACAAGCACGATCTGTTCAGGATGTGTTTCGATGTATGCCGAGCTTATCACGAGATTAGTACGTGCTAAGAACGATATGACAAGAGCTCGAAGGCGATGCCAGAGCTCTTTATATATCGTATTTAACATCGCGAAAGTGTGAGAGTAGCATTAGTCATAAGCCGGCCGGGGCTGTTCAGTCCCCATTGACATAGCCCACTTATGATCTAGTGCTGAAATAAATATGGTTGTTAGGATTGTGCCATCTTCTTTCGTACATAAAAGGAAAAATTAGGAGTACTTCGCGCAGACAGTTTTCTTTCAGTTTTAGTCTTAATATATTATGTACAAGGAAAATTTTGAGTTACTAGAGATATTAAAAAAATCATTTTAAAAAATATGCTCAAGGGGGCGGCTGTCCCCTTCGCCCCCCCCCCCCCCCCCCCCCCTTGGCTACGCGAATGATTCCTGTCTTTTTTAACCAAAACTAGTCAAATATCTCGTCAGGTCTTTGGAAATCGCCTGGTGGACTAGATTTAGTTAAAATGCTAACACGATCGCTTTATAGTACAACTACTGTAACTGGGATGTGCTTAAGTAGTGTGTAGAAAACGTGAACAGGCTATGTTACGTTATCATTGTACCATTAATTGGTTACAATCAATTTGGGGTATAACAAAACTTTGGGTAAATATTAGCCAGAGGCATTGCCTTCCATTTTAATGAACAGTACTGACTTTTTTTTTTCATTTAAACCCAGCTATTGATTCCTTGACTTGCTACCAAGATGCACTGGCGTACACCTATCAAACTCCGGCTTCTGGAACTACGCAAGCTATGTCACATGTTTTATTCTGCAACATCAATGCTGTTTCCATCTGCTTTATCAAATCATATCCCAATGAAGGTCCTTTGGCAGTGAACATAGACACAAACAAAAAGTAAGTTGAATTTATACTCTTATTAAGTGGATATTTATAAATAAACATCCACTTAATTTAAGGAATAGAGCCAATTGTGCCCATTTCTCTATATCAGGTTTGAACACATTGATGGCATCACAAACATGGGATCTGGAGACCAAAAACGAAGCCGAGGGCCTCCCTTTTCATCATAGCAGGGAGTTGTTCTTTGGAAGGAGGTTTAACGGAAAGTTTAATTTATGCTAATTGTCTAAAACCCACTAAATTCCGAGGGGATTATCAATGATAAGCTACGTTTTCGGTTGATAGGGATTTCTTTTATTCATTTTTTTTCAGTTCGATATCGATATGTTAGCAGCATCATTCAAATCTAGTAATCATATCACAACTGGCTTACTAAGGACAACATTTTGCAAAATCTTCCTATGCCAGAACTTGTCAAGAGTTGTAATCAATGCCAATTAGGTGCTCATTCAAGCATTGGTCAATAGCCATGAAGGTTGACATGTGTTAACTGTTTATCTCAGATTAAACTGAAAGGTGATCTAACCTTCAGTGGCCATAAGTAATTTGATCCCTTGTCATCAGTACCGTAAAGCGGGGATACTTGAGACTCCTGGGCAACTTGTTGCAGATCCTACTATAAAAGATTCATTAGCCAATTATCCTAATTCCAGTTTATTCATTTACCTCTGCTAATATTGTTACTTTAAGACAAGGTTGTGATTACTTCATAAATGAACATTTCAAATATTGGAGGTACCTATATATTCATATGAGGCATTTTTAACGAATCTCAATTTATTCCATTTATAAGTGACTATTGAAGAACTCTGATCACAACTTTAACGGGTAGGCAGCTATTTGACTGGTGTCTACACCAGTAGACTCTGTAGGGTGTCTCTATTAAATGATGGGTATATTGTAAATTCATTCCTCTGATTTTTTTTTAGTAGCACCCAATTACGTGTAAAATCCAACATGCCTGGGTAACTTGAGACACTTTTTAAGTAAACAAAAAATATGTCCCCAAGTTTCATAGGATAAAAGACATTACCCAGCATACACATTTGTAAAGTTTCTCAATCATATGTAGAAACGACCCACATTTAAGCTCAATTTTTAGTGTAACATTACAAAACTTTCGAAAATGTCTCAAGTATCCCCAAGTAGGGACACAAAAAAGGTTAGATCATCGATTAGATTATCTTTCACCTTGCCTTTGTTCATTTCTAGCTTTTTATAAAAAAAAACTGTTCAACTATGCTAGAGACAGTTAAAAACATATATTTGAACTCCTTGATATAAAATCATGTGTCCGTCTCAAGTAACCTCGACCCCTGGGTAACTTGAGACAGTTTTAAGTGAATGAAAACATAGGTGCCAAAATTAAAAAGGAATAAAATGAATTGTCCAATAAATACCTATGACATACCCCTAAAACATGTGTAAAAATGACCCAGGTTGAGAATGCCGTTTTTGTGATTTAGGAGATAAACTCATGAAACTATCTCAAGTATCCCCGCTTTACAGTACTAATTTCAGGGCAGAATGTGTTGTTAGTTGTAATGTTAACCCCTCAGTGCTAGGCCACTGTTGTACCAGAATGGTCAGCAAAGCTTTAACAAAGCTGCTGCTCATTGGAGCAACTAATTGAAGTAATGAACCAGTGGTCGGGTACTTAAATTGGGAACAGCAGTTTTCCCCTAAAAACTGCGGTAGCTATGACTGATTTGAGCAAAGGCAAAGTTTGCGTCATGATGCTTTGATGAGTAGGTTTACACCGCCACTAATTTAGTAGTCTTGTTCAAAACTCTAATTCACTCATAATTACCGGTACGCCTTCTATTGTTCTAGCCCTGTAATGTTCTAGACTTCCCGTGCAGAACTAGAGCCTTGTCCATTAAGATGAAGATCATGTGACCGTGTCTGTACCGACCCAACCACCCGTCATGATTATGCATGATTTAAATAATTATGGTAATTTCCCTCTGCACTGCATTAGCGTAATAATAGCGCTAGCCAACTTACAAGTAATTCGCTGAAAGTTGAACTTTTTTTTCAAGTTGCTCGGCACTGTTACTTACCTATAAGAGACAAATGTATGAAACAAAACGAAAATAACGATGGTAAAATGAGCATTTCGAAAAATAGGATTGGTCTGGTCAAACGACTTCATGTCTAATTTAGGCGGACGTTACTTGAAGTTGAGCAAACTGACGGTGAGAACTAGGTTATACGATAATTTGACCATGGAGGTACTACCTCGCACGTATTCCCATGGTCTGGACAGAGACGTTGGGCGTTGTTAGCTCCCACCTTTTGGTATCACTATGTGGTATCCAATTTCGCGAAATTGTTACCGAGAAAGCGAATAACCTAAATTTTAGGATAAAATTAGCAATTATTTTAAAAGGAAAATCATCCCTTTTGAAAGTTCTTTTAAGAAGCTTGAAATTGAACATTGTGTCTCATATCATACTCCTGTTTGACTCACACATTGAGGGGTGAGGCCTGGGGAGGTCAGGGGGTATGCAATCCATACACATACATCCAGACACAATGTTACGGCAGGCAATTTGGCACGTCTGAGCACACTTCTGAAGTTACTATAGTAGCTGTTTCTACTGTTTAGCAATGGCAACTAGCCCCATGTTTCTACTCGTCATTGTAATGCACCCCACATAAGCAGGCTATGAAAGTCTCAATTACTGAGTTATTGCAGTTGATGAGTAACATTCCATCTGCTTTCAGGGATAGTCTAGTATGATTGAGCACATGAGTATGAGATAACTAAACCAGAAAACATGAATATGACCAAACATTCTTGACAACCAAAAAAAAACTTAATATACTACCCACTGTGGGGGTTGTTGCGAGTACCCCTTAAGAGATTTTTCCATCTTCTTATGAGCCCAGCTCAGAGAGCCAACTAAAGATAGTAGGGTGTTTTGTTCCTTATGCCCTTTGTTAGTTTAAATGAAAGTACCCACAAATTCAGGCTCCAAATACTCCTCTCCCGAGCTAACATATCAAACTTAAAAAAACATGCTCATCTTGGGTGTTCATACACTGGGTTACAAAATTAATCGTGCTTACCTCTGTCAATGTTAAATGCTTTATGCACTTTGTTGTTTTTAAAACTTATAAAACAATGTACTTTTTGTAGTGATGAGTGATGAAGGCACTTTAATTGTTTTGTAGACACGATAATTGCATTGAAAGGTGAAGATCCTCATTTTTCAACTTTGGGGTAAACTTTCAAATGCAGACATATGGTTATATATCACTGACCAATGTAATATCTGGCAATTAGAAACACCTTACAACTGTCCAAATTACCTAAATATGAAAGCATGGAGTCATTTCAAACTAAAGAGTCTGTGAATTTTTCTGCTAAACAATTGCTGGCTATCCTACCTATTTTAATGTAACTTTCCTCACCTAGCTTTCTTTTTACACGGACAGTTATAACATAAAGTAGCCTTACATCCACAGCTAAGTCTCACTAATGAACACTTGGTTGAATGTCGACTTAAAGCAAATCATGCGCCTAATCTTAACTAGAAAATGTACGTAACCCATGATAAGATTTAATATACCCCAATCATCCTTATCCATGAAAGGCCTTTTATGATCATGTGACAATATTTTTATTACTGAATTGTTTAAAGTATGGAGAACAATTGCTTTTTTACCTTTTGTTAGTAGTTTTGTAACGAGTCATGACACGAGTCACTAGTTTTCAAAAGCGAAATTACTCGAACAATTGTATTATAATTTTCCCTATAGAAATAACACTATTACTCAAGTCACTGACTCGACTCGAGTCACAATGAAAGTAGTAAATGACTCGACTCGAATGCAAAATTGAGTGACTCTTTACAACACTGTTTGTTAGTACTGGTATCAGTTATGTTCAGAAAGATCTTCAGAGGTACCTCAAAGGCAACTTAAAGGAGATTTAGAAGAGTATGCTGCTTTTTTAAAGCAATTTTTTCACAAATATCGATTGTCTTCAAATATACACCTTGGTGAATGATTTCTAAAAATTTAAAATGTACTTTTGGTTTGCTCATCAAACACTATATTACTACTTACCCTGTCCCTGCATGATGCCATTACTTGCTCTTCATATATTTGTTCCTGTGAGTTTTAAAATCGGTGGCCCTTTCTGACCACAAAAGTTCTTCCAATATATCAGATGAAAATTTGTGTGAACACACAATGTTACTACCACGTTGCTTCGGATGACCAACTTGATAACCAGTCTTATCCTCCTCATGATCCTTTTTCCTGAGAATGACCATAAGAGCAGCTGGGAGATGCAGCCCCTACCCCCATATGATCAGAACATTTTCTATTTCAGGACAAACTTAATGCTATTTTCAAACAAATTTTGGCAAAGTACCCCTCCCCAATTGAAAGTAGATTTATATGCTTATGTTACAGCCTAATTCAGCTTAGATGTCCTGAAAATAGTATTGAGAAAATGTGACAGCTTACAACCTCTGTTTAAAAACTAATTCCAAATCAGACCGTATAGTTTTCAGACCATATAATATTTTTCAAGTTCACAGTGGCTAAGAGGGGGATATAGTGACACCATCACAATACTGTTAACCAATTACAGTACTTACCTTAATGTATAACATACTTACAAAGTACAATTATTTCCATAAAATATATTGTTTAGGTACAGATTTGTGCAGAAATTCTGCAAGAAACTTCTAATCTTGAGAAGAATGCAAAATTCTTTATTCCAGACACAATGAACAGCTCAGAGGAATATTATTTTCATTTTGAAAGACTGGTGAAACAAGTAGAGGGATGCAATTTCAATACGAATGTGATGTATCACGGCTGTAACATCACTATAGCATTTATGTCACTGAACATCATTACATTGCAATGTCTTCTTACAATTACCTCCCTTTGTCTATATGTTTACACTTACAGTATATTGCAATCAAATGTATTTGGACAAAAAGAGGAATCTTTATTTGAATAGAAAAATGCAATTTGCAATAACTTTTTTGGGAGAGCACGAACTGAACATAGCTTCTGACCACAATCCTTGGGGAGGGTGTCCCTTTCTCTCTTGAGACATGTGTGAATATTAAGGGTTGTATTTGCAATTTGGTGCTACAAAAGGTAAATCTTTTAAGGAAACTGCATTATTTTTTTTTTACAAAGAGATCAGATGAGAGGCTTTTGAATTATTGGGGGTGGGAACCAACTTCTGTCACACCACATATTTGACTGCCCCCTCCCCCATTTCTATGTGTTATAAGAAGTATAAGCTTTGGAAAAACAAATGACCATCATTCATGTTTAGAAGAAGAAAAGAAATCTGCTGAATTGAGATCATGTTCTTACATGTATCTAGATTGTGCTTATTTTGGCACCTGATTTCTAAACTACATTATATTATCTTCCTATACCACCAACGAAACTCAGAAGGGCATTTAAATATATCTGAATGAGAACGACAAGTAGGAGAAGAGATAATTCCCTGGTGAGAATATGTTGGATGAAAACTTTAAAATCAAGCCAAGGACTATATTTCCATGAGATGGCTCACTCAGAGAGGTTTTCTTTATGCTGGGAGACAATAGTTATTCATAGATACAGAAGCCTGAATTAATATTTGCTCCCTATCCACTTATTCTTGGCTTGGAAGATCATCATATGGACTTAAAATATGCAGTTTGCAAATCGGCTAGAATTCATGTTCATTACGAATAAAACAACTCTAAATTTTGACGGAGCTCTTTGCAGACTGTGTCCTATTAGATCATGATTACCAAAATAAACACCAAACAGAAGAAAATAGTTGACAGAGAAAATACAAACAGAGGAAGCTGTTAATAGATTTGAAATCAGATAAGGATGAAGTGCATTCATTACCAAAACACTAAAGAAAAGATCCATCAAATAAGAAGACCGAGCTTGACTGCTCAAAAAATGAAAACTTGGTTGCAAAATGAAAGAAGATGCAGAATCCATTTATTTTTATGAGCCTTCAAAACATAAAAGCAATAGGTACTGATGGACCTCT
This sequence comes from Holothuria glaberrima, assembly GCA_009936505.3. Taxonomy (NCBI): domain Eukaryota; kingdom Metazoa; phylum Echinodermata; class Holothuroidea; order Aspidochirotida; family Holothuriidae; genus Holothuria; species Holothuria glaberrima. The sequence goes on from WURT03265309.1 coordinate 14,498, forward strand.
TAGTACTCCTTAGGCAGACGGGTAGGTTTCTGACACTTGGTCAGGATCCAATAAAACACACTTATGTTTTAGACAGTCAATGGCTCTTGAGAAACAGGATGTTACCCCCTTGCATGAGCATATCTGAACTTGTGCAATATCAGCCATACTCTCAACAGAACGGAACAGTGTTAGAACAAGTTGGAAAAATGTCTTAAATTCATAAGTACAGCCAATGGCTTAACCAGACCGGAGGCAGGCAAGGGATGGAACCCCCAGTCAAATGTCTTGCTCCCTGCTTGCCCCCAAATGAAATTCAGAGGTAAAAATAAAGAATACTTAGCTGAAACTCACAAGGTGAGAGAGACTGGAAAGTGCCATTTTCTGTAATCTGAGAGGCATTTTTGATTCCTTACCGAAGGCAGGCAAGGAATCTATGCGATGGTGATGTCGTGTGTTTATGTGTGTGTGTATGTGACGCCTATATTGTAAACACGATATCTCAAGATAGCAATGACCGACACTTTTCATATTTGGTATATAGATTTGTCATGTTAAGAGAAAGAACCTATTGTTTTTTGGAAAGGTCAAAGGTCATTTGAGGTCACCAGAGGTCAAAAACCGAAAACCTTGTAAACACGATATCTCGAGATAGGAATGACCGACACTTTTCATATTTAGGTATATAGATATGCCATGGTGAGAGGGAGAACCTTTTTACTTTTTGTGGAGGTCAAAAGTCATTTGAGGTCACCGGAGGTTAAACTGCGAAAACCGTGGAAATGGCTTGAAAACTCGATATCTCGAGAGAAGAATACCCGATACTTTTCATATATGGTATATAGATTTGTCATGTTACGAGAAAGAACCCTATTGTTTTTGGTAAAGGTCAAAGGTCATTTGAGGTCACCAGAGATCAAAAGCCGAAAACCTTGTAAACACCATATTTGGAGATAGGAATGACCGACACCTTTCATATTTGGTATATGGAATTACCATGTTAAGAAGAAGAAACCTATTTTTTTGGTGGAGGTCAAAGGTCATTTGAGGTCACCTGAGGTTAAACTACGAAAACCTTGGAAATGGCTTGTAAACACTATACCTCAATGTAGCAATGACTGACACTTTTCATGTATGGTGTATAGATTTTTTATGTTGAGAAGGAGAACCCTATTGTTATGGTGGAGGTCAAAGGTCATTTGAAGTCACCAGCTGTCAAAAGTCGAAAAACTTGTAAACACAATAGTAGAAAGCCTGGATAGATATCGTATGTAGTATGTGGATGCATTATGGTGAGAAGATGAAGCCTATTGTTTTTGGTTGAGGTCAAAGGCTATATGGGGTCATGGGGAGTCAAACACTGAAAACATTGTTAACCAGGTAGGAAGCTTGGATAGATCTCATAATTGGTATGTGCATGCCTTATGGTGAGAAGAAGAACCATGTTGTGTTTGGTGAAGGTCAAAGGTCATCTGGGGTCACCTCGGGTCAAATTCTGAGAACCTTAACACGATTTCTCATTGTAGGAAGCTGGGTTAGTTTTTAAAAGTGGTACATGAATGCTCTAAGGTTGGAGGAAGAACCTTTTTTGTTTTGGGGAGGTCAAAGGTCATCTGGGGTCATAAGAGGTTGATAAGCAAAATTTCTCAAGAATTCCCAAGAAATTGTCAACATTTTCTTTGGCAAGGAATCACTAAGCCTTTGGGCTTTCTGGTTATCAAAAACATTTCTCTTTACGCTACGTGCCAACTGATGGTGGCGCCCCGCTTAGTTAGCGTCATTACTGTCTGCCCCCACTTCAACCTTTGCCCCCTCAGCCCCCCCCCCCCGATATCATTTTTATTTATTTTTTTATCATTTTTATTGGTGTTCAATTTAACAAGTAAAAATGGTCACAAATTACAAGGTCAGCCAGAGTATAAAATTGACTTCTGAAAAGTGCCCGTGTTCTTCAAAAGTGTAATTGTAAATAGGACATTAAAACATTTGTATGAGGCGCTACATTGTCAAATAGCTGGACTCGGAATTGGCCCGGAATTTGAAAACTTGGACTCCGAAATCGGAAGGTACTGGACTCGGTATTGGCCTGGAATGATGGCCACTGAAATCGGAATTAGCCCAGAATCGGGTAAGATGGACTTGGTAAAAGCCCTGCATAAATGTATCACAAAACAGGTCATTGACCACAATATCCTCACTTCATATTATCCAATCTTTATTACATGAAACAAGCACACAAACAAAAACCAGGGCTAAGTTCAAAAGTTTCCCATGAAAAAAGTTGCCCAAAGGAGGAACTTCCCCCGTTCATAACCACTGTTCTTGCCTCTCAAATATCTTCCTCAAATCATCTTACATCTGATTGCTTTGTCTGTGCTTTCTTGCTGCAGAAAAAAGGGCCAGTATACTGTTACTCTCTCAGTCAATAAGGGACCTAAAATTGTACAAAATATTCTCAAAACTAGATTCATGTGATTATCTTTAGTCCAATTTAACGCTCATTGTGTGCCTTTTGTAACGCGCATCCAATAACATATGGGGATAAATAAATAGCTTCATCTGATAGGCTAAAGTCAGTTTGCTTTAAATACTGGTGCCTTAAAATTTGCAAAGGGAACTTTTGCTCCCCTGCATACTAGCCCAGGCGGAGCCAAGCTCCACACTTCCAACCCCCATGATACCACAATTTTCTGCACGCTTCTCGCGTGTCCCAGGGGTGATCTCAGTTGACACACCTTTTTCAACCATTTAATAGTGACGAGAATGCAGGGAAACGTGTTTTTGACATCCCTGAGCTGAGATTTGAAGCTTATCTACTTAATTTATAATGGTAGATTGCGCAGCAATTCATGATGTCATTCTTGTAATACGCAAATTACCGTCTTTGTTTTTCTTTGCTTTTTCGGAAGCCACTTCATATGTAATCACTGTCTAACTGTATACAAGCCCAAGCTCTGAGCAAGAAATTAACGGTCAATTTTGAAAGCCATGTAATCATTTCAATTTCAAGAGGAAACTAAAGCAGGTTCTGTAAGTTGTACAAGAATGACATCACAAATTATTGCATAATCGACTGTTTCAAATTAGTTGAATAAATTTCAACCTTTCATATCTCAACAATAGTGTAAGCTATGAAAATGGGAGTTGGATAAATGGGATTCATTTTCTAACCTCTAAAACACGTTTTCTTGCAATTCTGGACTTAAGGTACACTTTAAGTGTCTCATTCTTAAGGTCATAATTTTGGAAATACCCCATAACCTCCGAGGGCTTTTTCCTCTGGACCCCCACCAAGAATTTGTCCCTGGACCCCACGGGGGCCTACGGGGGGCCTACGGGGGGCCTACGGGGGGCCTACGGGGGCCTACGGGGGCCTACGGGGGCCTACGGTGGGATCTTGGCCCTATAACACTTACAGAGGAGCGCTTCGCGTCACCATGTAGAGACGCTTATTGCATGGTGGTGTGTCGCTCAGGCGGAACGGTGTGCGTCCAACATACCCCCCCCCCACCAACTTCAAAAAGTCTGGCGACGCCACTGCAAACTACATGATGCAGATATGAAGACAAAATACCCATTTCGCTTAAAATATATCTGAAACGGTCTGTCCGATGAATTTAAAATTTGGTGGAAAAGTACCCGAACAGGTTAGGTTAGGTTAGGCATGCGGGACTGATAACGTCTCAGGTCAAAGATCATAGACACAACGTTGCTTTTTAACAAGTATTTATTTATCAGTGTGTAGGCAGAGCCTTTCATTAACAACAGAAGGAGCCATGAATCAGACAAAGGTAACAACAATTCTTATTTGGGTGTTCATGGGTCAAAAAGCCTAAAGTTTGTAGCTTTTAACCGTCATTATTAAGAAGTATGTGCTACGTACTTATCAAATGTTTTTTACCCATCACATGAAAAGGACTGATTCATCATTTGCTCACTTGCATGTTGGAAAATGTCATTCATTTAGAACTTTGTAGCAATGAAGATCATGTTAAAGCTATAGTATAATATTGTAACTTGCCACTTGTTACTTTCTTGTTTCGTTTTCTTGTCTCACCACAGTAAGCTGATAGTTGTCTCTCAAAGCAGCCTCTGGCTTTTTGATTTCGACTTCGGTAGTAACGGCGTACATCTTAATTTAAGTCCTAACCTGCCTTTCCCACCGGCGTGCGTTGCAGCATATGAGGACACCACAAATGACGGTAAGTACAACTTTACCAAGGAACAGTTAATATGTATATTAGAGACGCTCAAGGCCTTAAAGCATATCTCTGGGAAATGCACAAGTGAATGGTTGGTTCCATTTAATGAAACCTTTGAACAAGAAACTTCTATTCCACCTACAGTACAGTCGGAAAGGTAGTCATTTTAAATTCATATGTCAAACAGAAAATAACGAAAGTAAAGCACTGTTTGGGTTATACTGAGGCTGGTCTGAGGGCTGGGTGACTGAGTCATCGGAAAGGAAAAGGTGATAATGGTCTAATCTATTTGATCGTTGGGAAGTTATGATCTCTCCACTTCTGGGTACTTTCAACATCAAGTTTACAATGATATATATTTGGCATAGGGAAAAAACAATAAAAGACGATTACTCTTTGGCGTTTTTGTTATCTCTTTTCCATCAAAGATCTTGATCAGGAGAGTTTAAACACTCCTTAAACTTGCACAACCAAGGGTGGGCCGGAGGGTGTTCAAACACTCGTTAATTAGTATTGCCTTCGGCCTACTTGTCAAACTTTCCCCTATAAATTTTATTCACTTTTGAAGGAGTTGTTGGAGTTTAACTTTCTCCTTTACACATATACTACTCAAATTTAAGTCTGAAATAACTTAAATGTCGTAAACACCCATTTAATACGGTTTCTTACCACGTGAAAGGACGATTATAGTTTTTGAACATTCATAAATTCAGAATTGTATCTCAGAGTCGTACCATCGAAGTTAGAAAAGATGAGCTATATGTCGATCTTGTTGGTGATCATTTGACTGTAATTACCCCCAGGGTAATTTGTGTAGTAGTCAGGTCGTCTATTTTATGCACCTGTATATAGGTTTACCAGACGTTCCGTTTTACCCGGACATGTCCTATTTTACTGATTCGCACAGGCGTCCTGGGGGATTTGTGAAATTGCCCACAGTGTCCGGATTTCATGTATTTCTCACGGATATGACGGGTTTTCCTAATTTTGCTTTGTGGGCTAAATATTTTGACAGCTTTACTGGCCTGACCGTTCAAGTAAATGTCGATGCCGTGAATAGAGAACAAAAGTAACAGTATCTTATCTTGTATTTCTTCACACGAACAAAAATTATAGATTCCACGTTCCGCATTTGAAAGTTGTACTACATATTTCACTTATTGTAGCAACCGTAAAATGCATTGCGCGGGACTAGGCTTACCTACTGTTGTACAATGAGTACGGCGTCTGCTACCTCCGTTACCGTACAGCACGGTCTGACAGTCGTGTGTTCTGAGACTGGGGAGCAATGCACCACACGAGGTATGGTAGATCTGTGCATCAAGTAGCCGTAAGCATAGACACGCTCCAATTATAAGTGTTACCCTTTCTGGGAATCCCATCGTCGTGACGTCAAGTTTTTGGTAGGGTGACATGCGCGCCGGTCGGAACTCTAACCAAAACATACTTCACTCATGTTTAAGGAACTTTTGGTTAAGGCAACAAATATTGCACCATTTTGTATCTAGACGATCTTGGAAACCGAAAAAGGTATGCCCCTCCCCTTAGACCCCTCCCCCAGGACGGCGATCCATGCCCTCCTTTCCAGAAAATAAATATGGTAACCTTACCTGAAACTGTAACGAAATTCGGGCAACTTTCTGAGATTCGAGCAAAAAATTTTCTGCCCCCCAAATTGGAAGGGGCCCGTTCCTATGTTCATTATGGTTCATTAGTCAAATGTACAGACAAAATCGGTCGGCTCATCTATGAGACATCTGTGAGAGATGTCGTGATCCGTCATGGATAAGTTTGTCCAGGGAACCTGTCGTCTGAGTCTCGAAATCACATAGGTTCATGGTTTCACAACATGAAAATTTGGGCCAGATAAGTAACATCTCTATCATAGTATGTACATACATGTTAATCAAGTTAACGGATTAATCATCTGCTGGAAGTTAAAAACGAGTCATTTCGTCGTTGATCTTGTCAAGTTATAATGGCAGTCCTTTGTAGTCAAATCTACAGGCCGAATCGTTACTCCCATCAATGTGAACAGGTCTGGTTGCTCGTATCTCTCAGTAACGTTAGCTACATTCGTATTAAAAAAATATATGCCTGTATATACGTTACATATATGTTATGGTACCGTTTTATTACAATTGTTTTCCGCGTGGCGTTGCCGATTTATATGTTTGAGAAAACACTTAATTCTTTCGTTTCAAGACCCCCCAAAAAAATCTCGATCTAGAACCGCGTATGCTTCTGTGGGTCACTCCTTACATTCAGCAGGATATTAAAACGAAACATTGTGTATAGTGTATGCATACATGAATTCCAGCAGAATAACCAAATATACCTTCAGCAACAAAATACTGTACTTGACAGTGGAGCGTTTGCATAGGAGTACGAGGCGAGGGGGCATATGCCCTCCCAATTCGGGCAAAAATAGTGGATCCATTTCGGGCAATTGAGGCAGCCAGTGACTAACATATGCCTATTGCGGGCCATGCCTACCATCTCTAATCTCTCTCTATTGTTTGATTAGCTAATGTTAAACCTGTTCAACGATTTATTATTATAACCACTAGCGTACAAAGAGGGCCATTGGGCCATTGAGCTATGCCTCACCAATGCCGATTTTTTGCTTTACGTTAATTTTTTAACAAAAGTTTCACTTCAAAAGGTAACATATGTGGCACCAGATTGCATGTTAGGACACCTAATTATTCACACATTTTCAAAGGGGATGGGGGAAACACCCTCCCCCAGGCCGGCGATCATACAATTTACTACATCCCCCCCCCCACCCGAGAGAGAAATCCTGGGTATGCCACTGATGGCAACCGACACAGCGGTATCAAAATTTGAGCAACGGGGCCAAGAAGTCTAAATTCGGGCAAAAATTACGCCTGCCTCCAGAAATATTGACCCCTGTACGCCTATGAGCGTTAGCTATGTATATTCCTGATTCTAAAAGTTTTGAATTAAAATATCTATTGACAAGAAAGTAGAATATATCATATATAATATAATTTGCTGAACACATGTGGGTTCTTTTTGTTTAAAGCCTGCACTAGCCTAATCCCCGTAAGATTTAATATAATTTGACTCTAAAAGTGAACATACTTTGTCCAAATAATCATCAAGCTGAACTTTTTTGAGGAGTGATGTAGTCACCGTTTGATCTGTTCGATCGGAGCTATCATCCCCTCCCCATGAGTGCACAAAATGAATTAAAAAGGAATTGAAAGTAAACAAAATATTTGTCTTTTGGTCTTCCATTTTTCTCGTTCATTAATCTCTTCATCAGTTCATGCTGATCAAATAGTAACGGTGTTGTTGATCTGCTAAAATTGTCCTGAAGTCATTTGTATATTCCTTTTCAATTGGCATAATCATGTTAACTACATCCTTTACTCTTTTACGCTAAAAGTGTTGTAAGTGTTGTCATAATTATTCTTTTAATACCATTCCCTGACTTAGCCCTTTATCCAAGTCACATAAGCATTGTTTTCAACATAAGATCACGAAGCAGGTTCTGGGGCTAGAGTCCCCCTCCCCAACATTTAGGCAAAACATTTATTATTTTCTTAACAAAGCATGCTGTTTTGGGAATTTGGGGCAAACATACATCAAAAATTTTGGTGAAAATGTCCCTCACCAACTTGATTCATTCTAATTTTCGTTTATTCAGATTATTTCATTGAAGCTTCATTCTCATTTTCGCCATCATCCCACAGCTTCCGGAGCCTTTTTCCCTCTTTGAAACCCAACTCGAATATAACCGTCCATGGACGGCACTTACACCTACAAGGCAGGGTTTACACTTTAGCATGCAGATGCAGGGGCCTCCTTTAGCGTACGTGAATGTCCGCTGTTTTCGAGTTTCTGTTAGGCTGAAATACGACTGATAAACGACTGATAAATTTTACGAATTATAACCCGCTAAGTGTGATAACATTAAAAAACAGCAAAATAACTACTAACTGGCTTAAAAAAAGTTACTGGTAAATAAATGTTAGTTAAGGATTCCGTCAGTTCCTGAAAAGGTTTTGGGTCCCGGAGAAAAAGATTTGAAAAATACTCTCACTGTAGCAACTAAGATGGTTAAAGTGTTTCTCTATCACCACCAAGTGACGGGTGGTGACTTGCTTAAATCAGTAACTTGCTCGGACTGAATATTCTAACCCATTGGTTAGAAACTGAGCCGTAAAATCTCATCTAACTAACTAGCTCGGACTGAATATTCTACCTGGATTGACGCTACTCGTCTAACAGTTTGGCATTCAAAACACGTAAAACCACATAAAGCCCTTTGACATTTAACTTAATTTGGGTTGCGAAGGAAATCAGTGACTCCCAACTTGAGACTTCACTGAAGAATAACTCATAACAGCTCTGCAAACTAGAATGAAAAAATCGCCTCATGACTTTGAACATTCTACTTATAGCTGATAAGATTTCAAACTAACGTATGAAACAAAGAGACTTCTTTTGCATGAATTCTCTACCCCTACATCCTAAAATTGCAGTATGCTTCTTCCCTAAACTTTTCAATGACAAAAACCCCTTATCTGTTCCCTATAAAATCTAAGCAAAATTTCGGTAACTTTCCCTAACATTGGCACAATTGCATCTAAGGACTCATATACTCAAAAAACTTCCTAGTGGACAAGGGACACCCCTTAGACTCCAACCTAGGACAGCGGTAGGAAACATTGTTCAGCCCCAACTGAAAACAGCTTCCAACTCCTGTGTTTAGAAGGACTTTTAGTAATAAACCCTTTATACTCATTGTCAGAGCTTAAGCTTTCGCAAACTGTTAACGTGTTTTCTATGTTTTATTACATATTTTACAGATTGGTATTTCTTCATTAACCACCCTGGCCAGACGCAGGTTTCTCGCATAAGGTACGATCCAGTGCCAGGGACCGTGGTTGTTGACTCATTTACCGTTCCCAATAGAGACAGCGTCGCTGCAGTTGTTAGCTGCGTCGACGTAAGTGGCGACCAGATCTATTTTTTAATAGATGCAACTGTAACAACTTCATCTCAAATCGATCACTATAGTGTATCTGGTTGGTTAGCTGCACCGCATCCAGCCAACGGTCAATCCACGACCGTCTCCGGCTCTCCTCTAGGCGGTGATATACCTGACAATGTAAACGGCTTGATCGTATGCACCAACTTGACCTGTCCTAATCCACCAGGTGAGTCCAGAATACGTTTCATATCTTTAGGTTAATGTGTTTACAATTATGCAGGTCTAAGTGGATAAGTCTGTATGTCCTGTTTCAACTATGGGGCAATTACTACTCAAACGGTAACTTATTATTTTCAGGTGTTCGATAGCAATTCCATTGACAGGGGATAGGCATGTCTGCTTCTAGTAAACCTCAATTGCCCGGTTTTTAGGTGTACCTAGCGATAAGTTTTCTCACTGGAAGCAGACCCATAGTGTAGGATTTTAGAAACTGACTAGGAGAATACCTCTTGAGGCTTAACCATACTTTCCACAATACACGAAAATACCTTCGCCTGTGATACAGAGCCTCCAGCTCTACTTCTTTGCTTAAATAGCGGTGAACCCGAAACGACGGCATAAAAATTAGTGTTGAACCGATTACCGGTATTCACCATAGGTATCGGTCGACATTACAAATTTCGTCCAGTATCGGTATCGGTAAAATTTACCTGAAATGCAGAAATCACCTAACCGACATATTGTCCTATATGTCATGAAAATGTGACACTGTTTGAATACCATGAAATACAAGTTCCCATACTTTACCTCACCAAAATGAAACGACACTTAGTTGTGGTGTCCGGTGTCGTATGATTACTATGTAGGATGCCTATTTCCCAAATATCGGTATTGGATCGGGATCGGCCGATATTGAGGACTAACATATCAGTATCGGTAAAATGGGCTATTTGCAATATCGGTACAATACTAAAAAAATTAACCTTCAATGCGCAAATATGTGAACAGCAAACTAGCACTGATGATATTTTGATGAGATCCTTCAGTGTGGTAGCTTAAACGGGGAGGGGGGAGAAGCTTAGTCCCACAACATCTCTATATGTTTCTCTCCCCCAATAGCCAACCTTAGTGGAAAATTCACTTGAAGAGAAAAAATCAGAGTTGTAATCAAGTCATGAATCTAGTCACAACTTGCAAAATTGCCTGACTTGAAAAATTCTGGCCAATTTCCCCCATTGAAATAACACAGTGACTCGAGTCATGACTTGACTCGAGTCGCTAAAATGAGTGTAGTTGACAAAAAAGAGTGACTTGGTTACAACTCTGGAAAAAAGTATATCGTTCGGTAATTGAATCCAGGATGGAATTGTGGAGTCAACTGCGCCTTCATGTTAAGTTTTTTGGCATGTCACTATGGGTCCTTTTTCTGTAAACTATAAGCATCTAGTAAGAATATGACTCCCACATTGTGATGAAGTGTTTTTTTTCATAGAGATCTCCTGGTGTAGATCCACGCACAGATAGATTTTGAAATAAACGATGCTACGGCAACAGGATGACATGATGAACAAGATTGTGCTTGAACCTACAGCGAAGCTATTTACAAGTCGAACTCTTTAATATCCCTGATACATTCATCCACGTTTGTGACACGGAGTCTCTAGCTGTTCCGAAAACAGTAGATTACCACGACAGAGTGGCGGAAAGGGCACTAGGAGATATGGGCGTCGATTTGGGGGAAGGGGGGACATGTCCCCCACTTTTTTAAGGGGATGGGACACTAACACATTTCCCCTCCCCCCACTTTTTGTCACATGAAACTAAAAAGTGAATTAACCAAAACACTACATGTAGGCGAGTAGTGGGAAAGACATAGATATGCTCAGAAAGTATTTCAAGTGGCTCTTTATCAAGTCCGTAGGCAGTAAGTTCTGTCACAATTCTTTCTATAACTTAAAAAATTTTCGCTACCCGCGCTTTCATCTTCAGTTCTATTTAGCTGTAACACCCGGCATTCAAACATATTGGATTTATTCAGCGCTAAAAGTT
>WURT03265420.1:0-25691 GCA_009936505.3 Holothuria glaberrima
CCCTAATAATCTCCATTCTATTACAACAGGTTTTTTTCACATACTTTGCATATCTATAATGAAGCAGTACAAACAGTCAATTTCAATGACGCAACTTCCTGTTGCTTGAACCGGAGAAGGCGATCAGATCTCATGCAGGGGATCAAATGGGAACGCTCTTGCGGTTAGACACAAACTTTTCCAGTTGACTGAGCTTGGGGCGATCAGCATGGGGGGTTCAAGTGGGAACACGGCCTAGGTTCCATTTTAAAGTCTTTGGCTAGATAAGATCAGCAGGCAAGAAATAAAGATAACTGATCAGAGGGCTCTGGGAATACACATTACATGCATGGTTGCACACTTTCTGTCAAAATCTTTAAGGGGCATTTCTTGACAAGTAGGTGTGTGCTGCATGGGCCCATGTTTGTCTCAAGATTATAACGAGGTAGGATAAGTGATTTTATTTAGGTCATTTTAATACTATTTAATTCCAATCATATGCCAATTTGATAATCCTTTGAATCATCTATGCCACTTTGGTGAAAAATTTTCAAAGGTTTTGAATTTTATCCTTGACTTTTTACAATTAAAACAATTTTGGCTATCCACAGATCCTTTTTATTTTTTTTCCAATTTTAAAACAATTTTTTTCTTGGGGAGGGGGGAGGAAGAGGGGGAAAAATTAATTATCATATCAAATCAACACTGAAAATTACCAGTATCATTAAAACAACAGTTCAGGCCTTGAAGGGCACTTGTTTTATGATGCTAAGCAACCACAAATGAGGGAGAAGCCTGTGTGGCATATGAATTACAACTTCACATCGAGTGGCTAATCAACTCAACAATTTAGATCAAATTTGGTCTCTTTTGAATTTGAAGGGCCAGTTTAGATGGGACAACTGTAGATTGCTCTTGGATGAAAAACCCACCTTACTTTGACGCGGCCAAGGATCAAAACCCGAACCTCCCGGTTCAATGCCAAGCTTCATTGCTTCAAATGCCACCGCCTTTATCCACTCGGCCACAGAACCGGTTATCAGTATATAACCTGTCCAACATGTACCCTACTACAATTTAGGAGAAGCACGTCGATGTGCAGAGGGAAATGAAACCCAGTGAGCAGCACCCAACCTCCATTTGCAAAAGAGGCAGTACCCAATAACACGGTAGGCTATAGTAAGTCAGGGTTTAGCTCATTTAACACTACATGCCATACAATACAACATAATAAGAATTTCGACAGCCCTTTCACACTAAAGGTGACTTTTTCTTTCTCTCACAGTGACTTCCAATGACAATTAGTCATGTGATCTATCAAAACAGCAATTCTATTTTCACATCATATTTTTTTGCATCATACTGGCCAGGTTGCATCGTATCACGCCTAGTGTGAAAGGATCTACATAACATCATTGTTTTCAACTTTTTTAATCATATTGTTTCAAATCATGTCATGCCTAGTGTGAGGTTAACAGGCCTTTAGGAGGAGGAAAATTGTATTGCCATATTCATATACCATCACAAATGTTTTCCCAAACAGAACTCTGAATGCATAGCTGTCTTCAAACATCATGATAATAAGGCTTATAGTAGAAGGAATGATTTATTGAATTTTGCTTTATGTATTATAAATTATAATTGCTTGATTAATTTCAAAAAATCACATAATAAAAATTACCATATATCGAAGAGGAAGTATCAGAATCAAGTTAAACATTTTATGAATGTGTTTCTATAAAGTATAGTTAACAAAAAAGAGGAAAGAACATCATTAACCTCAAAAAAGGGTACAGTAATGTCTTACCATGCACCAGAGAAGTCATACATTTTCAAAAACATTTCAATTTGACTTGTTTTTCATGTGAGTAAACCTTCCCTTTCTTTTGCTGAGTCATTTCCACCTCTTCCTTAGACACACCCTGGTTACAAGATTTTGTTTGCCTTTTGCCCTCAACCATGACTTCAATGAGTACTGGGCCCTTATAATAGCTTTAAAGAGCATGACATTTATAACCTCCCTATTAATCATACTTCCACATATCCCATCTGACTGAAAGCCAAGTGGATTAATGGTACCACTCACTATGCATACAGAATTGGCTCTCTCTAAACCATACTGTACTTTAACATATCCCACCATATCCAGCACAAAGTGGGGTGATATCACTCAATATACAGGGATGGCTGATGAATGGGCTATTATCGCCTATTTAACATGGTGCACATCTAGTTGCAATAGCTCCTCGCAGCTTATAATTCTGCTATGCCAATTAATGACCAAAAAGCTTGGTTTTACACAGATTGAGCAACTCTGTCATTATTAAAGAGTAAAACTTGGCTGCACACTTTATGTGACTCAACTAGACCTTCGGGTATCCAACAGTTGCAGAGTGTGCGTAGATCTCTGACTTCAACTGGCAGTTTGAAGACCTGTTTAAGTCGCCCGAGTCAGTCATGGAAGATGACAGGAGGCACCGTCTCAAGGCCGAAGTCTGAGAGAGTTACAAGGATGAGACATTATGCTTGAAGCCGAAAGAGGCTTGTCAAATAACGGAGTGTTAAAAAGCGAGGCTAGCTATAGTCTTTTAGTGTGTTTCATTGTTAAGCAAACCAATGAAAGTTTTGTCAATTTGTCAAGTTATGAAATATGATGACTAAGTTATTCTAGTATCAGTGATTTAAAACACCAATATCATCCAGGAGACCACATTAATATATCCACAGCATTTGAAAATGTTCCTCATTAATGGGCATCATTTTTAAGCAAAAATGTCAGTTCCGAGGCTTAATTAAACCAAACATGTAATTAACTCAAATTGAATAACTAGTGCAATCATAATTCATGAAAAGCTCTTTTAAATCTTGTGACAACCTTTATTATCCCTGAATTTTTAAACTTGTGCAGAATTCTACTGGTTTACCTTAAGTGTGCTGTATTAATATTCTAAAACATTATGAAAGATACTGCATGGCAAGGAAGACGAGTGAAATTTGTAACATTTAATAGTTGATTTGTCAAAATTGGTTTTATAAGGCAATAGCTCATTCATTTTACTGTAAATTTGCAGCTGTAGATACCACTGTGTGATAAGGGACAGAGTTCCAACCACCAATGTGCTATACATACATACATACATACATACGGGTAACATTAAGGCAACATGCATGTACTTCAACGGAACTCCCTCAAGACTAGTAGGGCTTCTGGAATTTTCGACAGACTGATTAGTAGGTGCCAGCAGCCAGGTTTCAGGAAGCGTGGGTTGGAAACCACAGTTTAATACTCCAGTGAGTAGATGCTTAAAGAATAAGTAGTGACTTCTACAAGCATTTTTTTTATTTACTTATTTTGTGTGAACGTGCTGAGCATACCTGTATGTTTGTTCTGATGACTAACACACAAATACCGACTCTGCCATCTAAGAATTAATAGTACTCTGGAAAGCTTCCTTCATAGCCTATATCATTACCATGTTTGTAACACAGGAATAGTACTGCAGTTTTGTCTGTGATGCAGTTTACAACGTCTACGATAATAGGTCCATTTTGTTGTTGCATCGTTCTGATCAGTGAATAATTAAAACACACTTATTCAAAAATTTTTCCCAACACAAATGTGAACTTCTAAAGATAATGGAAAAAAAATCTATTTTGTAATGGGTTTACTGCACTTTAAAGAGCAATTAAGTACATGAATGTAATAGCCACAAGACAGCCTAGAAACATGGGATTTAAACTTTCTGTTCATTCAAATTGTCCAACAGCTTACAGTATGTTTCTTGCAGAGTTGTACGAAAATTTTTTTGTCTTTTCCACAAGAAAATTGCTTTCGAATTAATTGCAGAACTGAGACTTGTGATATACATGCTGGCAGGGAAAACCATGGAGTGAGGGGATTTCCCCCAAAATTTATACCAGGTGTTATAATGAACAAACTCCACTGAAAATTACAGTTTTGAACCAATTGGCCCTTGGACAGCTGGTTTCAATTGCTTGAGTAAAAATATGTCATCAACGTTTACTCATTACTTTTTTCCAAGTGTTTCTATTTTTATAAGCATAGATCTGGGGTTCTCCCCTATTCAGAAGGAAACTGATTTTTGAACTGGTCTCAATTCATACATTCTCCAGCAAACAGCGAAGGTAGGTTTAGCACCACCAGTATAGGACCCAGACTTCTCAAATCTCCAGAATTTACAAGGAGCTTCCTTGGTGTTTTGCCATACCTACTATTCTCACTGTTTTATGCCTCATCCTCCTGTTTTTTTTTTTTTTTTTTGCCTTTATTTTTGGACATATTACCTTTGAGTTCCTGATAAAACCCAAATAGCTTGAACAATTACAACAATGTATCCACCTTAGCCTATTTTATTTAGATTTGTGCCTCACTGGCTTCCCAGAGGATATCACCGCTAATCCCAAAATAATTCTCAAAGTAGTTCTCAAAATAGGTGTAGACAAGGCTGGAAAACATTGATTAAAATATACATTAATACTGCATTATTCCAAAATTGTACTGTATGGACTTTTCTTATTACTCCATGATTTCAATTGGAAAGTGCTGCACTACTTACTTTCCCTAAGTTGAATATGCCCCTCTTTGTTTTTTGGGTTTTTGGTTTTTTTTTTTTTTTTCTTTGAATAGTTGGAAATATCCCTATTTTTATGACAAATAGGTCAACAAGTCTGAGGATTGGAATATTACAACAGACTTAATTTTGCAGTCAAAAGTTATAAATATTTGCAATAGATAAGAAAGAGAAAATAAGTTTGATTAAACATCAAAGGTTGTGAATTACATTAGGAGTTATATCTGAGTATCATGTTAGGGGAAATTTACAAAAATATTCATAGGCTCAATGGATTGTTTTACGTAAATTAATTTGGCATGTCTGCCTGTAAGGCAAAGGTTCATTTTAACAGTACAGCTGTTTCTGTGTCCATTTACCTATCTTTTAAGTATAGACCTTGTGCATACGATATCACAGAACAAAAAGTGTTTACCCCTTTGGAGGTGATCGCGTAACACTGCAACTTACCATCAATGAAAGCAGACAGCTGATGTGAGTATCCGTCAGATACATGCATGCATGGTTCTACTGCTATGCGTATGTGAAGTATACATCATGCGTGCAGTGTACTTCATTCTTTACCTGCCAAAATGATATGGGGTGACATCAATGCATAAGGACCAGCAATTTATAAATAACTTTCAGCCTTTTGTGTCTTCACTGAACATTCAGTTTGATGCCATGTTATTTTGAACTCCATATCACAAGAACATATGGTACTGCTGATTGAAGTACCAAAGATCCATACACTAGCGTACACGGGGGGCCATTGGGCCATTCTCCCCTCCCCCATGCACTGATGCGGATTTCTTTTTTAGTTCCTAAAAATACCTAAATTTTTTAACACAAGTTTTACTTCAAAAGGTAGCATATTTGGCACCAGATTGCATGTAAGGACACCCAATTTTTCAAAAATTTTCAAAAGGGAGGAGGAAAATGCCCCCTGTCCCCCTCCCATAAGAGAAATCCTGGGTTCACCACTGGATCCATAAATAAACAATGAAGATGGCATTAAAATGTGGACTCCTTCAAAAACATAAGCCTGCAACCCCCCCCATCTACTTTCCAAGGCCCACCCCCATCCATTTTCAGAGCCGGCCCCCACCGATCTACTTTCTAATGTCATCTATTCTATAATTTGCACCATGTGATCAGACAATTTTTTTCTGTAACTGAGATGGAGAATTGGCTATTAAGCATTAGGGCCAGACTCTGATGATAGCCATGTTCAATTCCTGGCTAGTTCATTATCAGTATTGTGTCTGCATGGTAAAAATGGACTTAAAAGGGATGCTGCATCACCGAAAACATACTTAGGAATATTCCTATATCTCTATTAACAATTGGTGACTGCACTTTTATTGACATTAACTCAAACAATATCAACACTCTAATTGGTCAAAAGTTATACTTGCACAGATCATCCAGTTCACCCAATGCATAGTCTAAGAGTAACATAGATGTACATAGAAGTTCCTTGAGCAATTAAAACTACGTACAGGCTACATGTAAGCTTTGTCGGGGTGCACTCTAGACAGGAGTTCTTCAACTGTATAAGGAGCTAAAATACACTTAGTAGGGGGAATATTTACTGCGTAGGGCAAGATTTGCTGCCCTTTAAATCTCCATTGCCCTTCTCCAAAGGGATTGTTAGGAAATGGTCATCACTTGACAGGGCAAATTTCTGTGATCTTGATAAGTTATCCACATGCTTACTGGAATATTGATGATGCCAAGTACATCAAAACGTGTCCATTTAGACAGAATAACTTCAATTTGTACATTTTTGTATTTACAAAGTCTTGTTTGAACTGGATTTTGGTATGCTCTAACACAAAATGTGATAACCACTCACCTTTGAATAGGGGCCTGTGATGTACAGTACCTTTTCATTGAGGGCTCTGTATAGTCTTTGGGACAGTTTATCATTGACATGGTGTAATATCTGTAGGGAAAATTCCACTAGACCAAACGTCCACTCTGCTGTACTTCCACTAGACCAAAAAGTGTAAGGATTATAATTAAGGCTAGAAATATAATTACCCCTTGCATTAGGATTAGGCTTTAGGATTACAGTCTGCTCCAGCTAAACTTAGCTCATCTCACATCAATAGTGAAAAGTCTTATGGATCTTCCATCCAGCGGGCTCTTATCATATTTGTTTAAAGGGGCCTTGATACCTTGGTAATACATGAAAGCTATAACTCTTCTTATAGCAAATGAAATTGGGCTAGTACAGTATCCACTTTTGAATGATTGGTGCAATTTGTGAAAGAAAGCAAGCAGGCCTGGTGCTAAAATGACCATGGGAAATGGAGTAAGGAAATTTGCATGCAAGGAGTGGTCGCAACATTATTATACCAAATACTACACAGAAATTTGAACATTACAGCTGATACTTGTCCATAAAATCTATCCTGGTTGAGACCCATTCATGCTATGTCATCCTGTACAGATCCCCCTTGAACATACAACATTTATGTCATTATGACTATGAATAACAGGGTAAATGGAACCCCCCCCCCAAAAAAAAATGCATGAATGCAAATAACAATCATTACAGTACTGTTTTCTGTTCCCTTTCTTGTTAATTTACTCAACTTTTTAATTCCACAGAAGCTGTCAGAATTATCTTTATGTGCTTAGTGTAAACTAGATAAATGGCATCAAGGAAAGACCCCATTTCTTTCTATAATAAATATTAGACTAAAGAGATAAACTTATTGAATGGTCCATATATGCACATAGCAAAGCATGTTAAACTAACATGTACCAACTTACTGAAACTTGGGAAAAGACTTCTGCTGCACACATAAAAGCAGGATGATCTTATGACAGATATTCTTTTGGGGGTTTTCCAAGAAATATTTTAGTACGATTTATTAAATCCGATGTAAAATTAAACATTCAATCCATTTCTTTGAAACATTGCATCTAATTACGATTGCAAGAAGTCATCACTTTGTAATAAAATTCAGCTGGCAGTTAATGAAGCACAGGTGAAACAGACCACAAAGAGAGGGGATAAGCATTAATTGCTATTGGTCCTTCTACCGCAAGTGGCCAGGCGGTCCAATAGAGTATAAAGTACAGTCTTTCATTAGAGGTACTCAATAGCAAATAACTTGTTTGAGTATGTATTTATATACAGTTAACAATACGAGTTCAAATTCATGAGTACAAGTATATGAGTATAAACATATGAGTACACAAATTTGAGGTCTGCAGGTACAAGATTACAGGTAACTCATATGACTAAACCAAGTATGTGTATATGACTTAAGTGTATGAGTATGTGTGTGAGTACATATGAGTACCTACATTTGAGTACCTACATTTGAGTACAGGTTTTATGACTACAGGTATCTCATATGAGTCACTCAAGTATGCATGTGCATAAGTACATGAGTACAAAAATTACATCTTTAATCACTTCACATTTTTGTGATGGACCTAACAAACACAATTATCTTTGTTTACAGTATGTAGCTTCTGAATCACAATGCAGCTTCTTAATTAAGTTACACTTACAAGACTTCATACAAGAAATTCTTTGCTTTGAAAACAGGTTCTACACTTATGTTAATTGGCTTGCGAGTACTAAACATAGGAACAGAGCAGGAACACAAGAGCCCCCCACAACCCTGAATATGGGTACTCATCTAAAACCACCCTAGGCTTTTCAGAAGATGAAGCCTTGCAATCACTCAGGAACAAAGACTAACAAGAACACAAATATTTTTCACATATTGCCAGATGAAAATGAGGACACAAATAAGGCATCTAAACTCTGACTTGGCAAGCAAAAGATGAAGACTCAAGGAGGCAAGCTCTAACAGAGGGCACCATCTCTCACTGTTTGATCAAACATTGGCAGGACCTTATTATGGGTATTAAGTGGGGGTTACAGATGTAGACAGGAGGTGAGGAGGGGACCATATAGATGTACAGACTTCACATACCTGTTAACTAGCTATCATAAAAAAAACTTTTCCCTTCTGGAGCTAATCATTTCCTACTTATTTGCCCATGTAAAAATAATCCCTTAACAATTAACCCAACTCAAAGATAGCTAGAAAACCAAATCTACTATTACAAACAAAACTCTGTTAAATGTAAGTCTCATGTTTTGGTTGTGTTCACCTAGCACATATTTTGCAAACTGTTTCCTCAAGTCTAAACTGTACTTTTTGCACAACACCCAGTATGTGGACATCCTGTATACGTGATAGGGCCCACTTGACAATACAACACTTGATGATACAGCAGCATAATGCAATATATTTATGAAGCATGAAACCAAAAGCAAAAAAGCAGAAACAGGTCATTTATAAAATTGTGATAATGTAAGTTTGTTCATGACTGGATTATACCAACACTTGAGAATGGTCACATGACACTATCCAGGGGTTCTGTACTTTTGAAGGCGCTTCCACGAAAAGCATCATGTGACATGATGTGATACGTTACTGAAAAAGTTGAAACAATTGACGTATTCGTACAAGTTACAATACAATGGCATGTTACAAACACTATAAAATTGTCTACTATTCTTATTGCTGAGACACCAATCATGAGATAAAAGTGTTATTTTTGCTATGTAATGTACTGTAGCTCATTTCGCATGAGAATACCACTGTAAGCAATGATTAAAAAAACTCACTGCTATAGCTCTTGTGAACTGTCAGGTGAGATTTTTATCCAATCGTATTATACTGTTTTTGTAGCACAGTGTGTGAAAGGTAACATCGTAATATTCCATTCCTTCCATGACTTTTTCATGACCAAATTCTGAAAACTCTGACTTAAACTTTCTCTCATGTGTCGAATGAAAATTCTGCATGAAAATATGCATTAATTGAAATGCATTTAAAAAATTTTTACATTCTTTTCAAACAGCATGACCTTTGCATGATTTTTGTCATTCAATAAATTTAATAACTTTTCTGTACATAAGATAGATAAAAAGGCATATAGACAGATAGATAGAAAAAGGGTGTAATAAGTGCTTAAAAGTTTGCGGAAAATTCCACTACATTTCGGTTATAGACCCTTCATCAGGTGGCAAAAAATGCAACTGAATAAAAATGAAATAGAGATAGAGAAAACACACATTAAAAAGGGGACTGACAAACTGGGGTCATAAAAATTAAAGAATAACACAGAAAAAAAACAGCTGAGAGAAACTGGTAAAAAGTAAGTTTAAAAGGGGGCAAGGCAAAAAGGTCCACGCTAATGTTAAGACCATGTGGAGAGAGGGTCCCGAGCTTCATGATAAGCTGGTTTTCCGCGGTCAGACAATCATGGTCAGAACATCTGCACATTTTGACTGAGGTAACGGTCAGGTCCTTTATTGAACACGGTGATGGGGGATTGAAATGTGTGGCTACCGGATAACCTTGAAGGTTTTGTTTGATGGACCTGAATTGTTCAGTTACTTGGTCCGCAAGGTGATGTTTGGTCTCTCCCACATACAGACAGTAACAACGTCCACAAACTAAAATGTAAACCACATTCGTGGAAGTACAGGTAAAGTGTTGGCTAAAAGTGAATCTGTTACCATTAGGACCTAAAATGTTGATGAGGGTGTTCTTGCCACTTTGGGCATGTGTTTCATATACTGCGGTTACAGGGGAATGTTCCTGGGGTGTTTTCTATGGGCTGTAGTGGATGGGAAGCCCACTTCCCATCCACTAGAGGCCATAGAAAAGTTCAGGCTTCCCCTAAAAAGGTGTTATTTGAACAAAATGCTCAGACTGATACAAAAATTGCCTTCCACCCATGTGTAAGTGTCACTTACAACAATTCTCAGCTCAAGTACACTCCAAATAGTCCATTTAATTTCTAGGGATAAGACTTTCCCAAATCTTGGAAAAGGAGCTCTCCTATAAAAAAGTAAAACTTGAACCTGATTTTGGACAGGGGAAATCTTTCCACCTTCACGTTATAATTTAAATCACAATTGATGTGATGCTTGTATTTATCTGTATTCTTACTTGTTTAAGGCTGCATCACCAATGAATCAACCTATTCCCCTTGAAGTTTCCTTGGGTAGTTTGTTCCTCTTCAGATATCAATATTTGATAATCAAATTCCACTTCATTACAAAAAAAAAAAAGCCTAGCCTCTACTACCTTGTGATATAAAGAGTGGAGTGTGGTAAAAACTGTTACAGATGGGTGAGTATACTATAAAAATTACACTTTTGATAAAAGAGCAGTGGCATAGCAGAAAGATTAGAGCCAATATCTTTTCTCAGCTTTTTTTTGCTCCCAAACTCTCTCTGCTTCTTCTAGGTCTTTGCTATATACTATGTTTCACATTCGAATGGCCCAAACTATGGTAACATCTACTACAAGCTTTTGTTGTACTTTCTGCTAGGTCACTTACCCTCCCAACTCATCTATCTTCCTCTGTCTCCATTTGTCCCTGAGTAGGTGCTTTCCCTCCCTTTCTAAGCCTTGACAATCTA
The DNA here is from genome assembly GCA_009936505.3 of Holothuria glaberrima. Taxonomy (NCBI): domain Eukaryota; kingdom Metazoa; phylum Echinodermata; class Holothuroidea; order Aspidochirotida; family Holothuriidae; genus Holothuria; species Holothuria glaberrima. The sequence goes on from WURT03265420.1 coordinate 11,026, forward strand.
TGAGGAAGTTTTCTATTCTGTTAATTCGATGTCCCTTCCATATTTTATCGATTTTAATTTTACTATTTCCTCTTTTCACCAAGTTGTCAATAACAAATATCCAAATGGAAATGTTTAATGAATAATATCACTGGTATCAAGTCAATAATTGTGTATCGATGACGTAGTTGTGTCAATGCACAAATCTGTCTTTTTCTATTTGCTGTGTCAGCCTACAGCAGTTTCTTGAGTGATTTGGGGAATTTTGGGCAGAGGGTCACTTTCAAGTTTGACTTTTTAAGTTATATTTATTTTAGTAGCCAGGACATCTTCAAACAGCTTGTTTTTCTATTAAAAGTTAGGGCTTCTTAGATCCTTCTGCAGGCCTTTTACGTGAATGACCTAGATTGCGAATCTTGGTCTCATCTGCAGCTTACATGAACAGTACTTTACACTGTATAAAAGAACATGGAGACAAGTGAGAAACTGAATGTTTATCACAATTACATCTTCACCTGCAAATAATAACTCTACATCAAATGTAAATCTATCACAATGACCAGAAAAACAAAAGTTTGACCCAAAGTCCATTCTATTTTATTTAAGCACCCTCCCTGATTTTATGTTTCAAGATATATTCACAGATTCCCACAATTATGAAAGGTATTCTTTTTCTCTTATTTGATATTTTTTTTTTTCTTCTTTCTTTTTTTCAGATTAGTACAACCTGGTGCCCAAATTCACGAACAGATCATTTTAATCATAACAAAACTGCTCTTAAAACTTTTTTTACAAATTTTCACACAAAACAAATCTTTGCTTGACATTTCATTTCCTTTTATGATTAATTTATTCAAACCAGTATAAATGACAAGAATTCATAAACAGAAGTACAAAAACAATCAAAGATCAAAACAGCTACAACAAATGATAAAATAATTTATGGATATACATAAAAATCTATGAAAATAGTAAGATTCTTAAATGGTTAATATGTAAAAAGATTGCACTGATTAGAAATACAATAAAGGTTCTAAATGCTCTTGCTGGATGACTACTGCAGCATGATAAAGGAATTCTTCAAAAGTTGGATCCTGTATTTTGTCAAAATATAAGGATCTTTGAGGTTTCTTTTTGATTTGATCAGTTAGTTAGTTAGATGAAGTTTAACAGCCCAGTTTCCAACCAATTGGTTCAAGTCGAGCCGGCCACGGCCCTTTTTCCAGTTGTGGCTCACCAGCTTGTTTTCCCTTACTCCATTGCTTATGCGGAGCATCAGGCACAATGGCAGAAGGTTTCATTTGATCAGATGGAAGGTCAGTGAGGGGGAAATGCAGTGGGTGGTTTTTGTCACTTCTTATTTTTGCATCTTTCTAACAAATTCCCTCCTAGCAGCTGAATTCACAGTATCATGCAGTGATTGACATTATGTTCCAATTACCACATCATGAAAGATAGCTGTATACGAAAACATTTAGGAAATGTTTCAAAATAAATTTGGGGCAATTGCTTTCTGTGTAAAAGCTGCCATGCACATCCCAGCTCTGCATGAACGGCTCATTGCCAGTGTTCTTTCAGTATTTTTTGGCTGTTAAATCTATGAAGGGCTGATTTTCTCTGACATCACTACCCATACTATGAATAATGACACTTCTGTGCAACATCAAACCAAACACATATTAAGGATGCCAATCTTGACAAACATTTCAAGTTTACAAAAATGTTACTTCATAATACACTTCAAAAACTTTGCTTTTATAGGCCAGCTAACACTTTCTAAGTAAAAGCATTCCCCTTTTAACTTGTGTTGACAGGTTGGTACTGGCACATAAGGAAGTATGGCCGAGCGGGCCAGGTCCCCCCCCCCCCAAATGTCAGAAACCTGACCTAATCGGGCAGATATTTCGTCTCAGTTGGGCAGAAAATTGGACAGTTAAATTCTATTCCAAAATCTGGAGTAAAAAAATCACCACCCTCCCTGAGAAACAGTCTCATACTCCCATGAATCAAAGCCTCTGAAGATGTTATTAAACAAAGATAAAGAGCCTAAATAGTTGTTCCACCTGATATTTTGATCCAATAAATATTGCATGAGATGCAAAATACAACAACGGGCAAACAGCCTGGCAAGCTTGTCATGAGAGTCATTGAAAGTGCCTAGCAGTTCATTATCCTTTGATATAAAGTCACTGTCTTATTGCCTCAAATGGACTGTGATAATACTGGAGCATGATTAAGTTGGAGAAATAGGGGGGGAAAGTAAAAAATACCAGTTCATGAAAAAAGACAAAATAACTGCGTGGCAGATGAAGTACAGTATGTTGGTATGTTTGTAGGATCTGTATTCGAATCCATTCCTTCACAATGAAAAAATTCACAAACCTAGCCACAAAAATGGAGCAAATCCACATGACAAAATTTAAAGCAATAAATTGACACTATACAGTAGGCTTTGAATAGTACAGATTTCTGCACACAAGGAGCTATTCTTTTAGATTTGATTGCAAGCAGTGTCCTTATCAATCAGTCAAATCCTGTTACACAGCACTAATGCTAAAGTTACAGAGCAAAAATGGCTGCATTCAAAATGCAAAAATAGAAACAAAAGGAGAAAAAGAAAAGAGACTCATAAAATCTTATTCCACTTTGTCTATAAAGCCACAAACTTAATGCTGGCAAAATAATGAGTATGGCCAGTAATATGAGGGGGCGGCATACAAGTGGTAATACAGAGATAAAATTCAAGGTAATATAGTCAAAGAACCATGTAAAGATTTAATGTATTATTCTGTATGGGGGCGGTGTGCTTCCCTTATGGATGTAGAAAATTTGTTAAAACAGTTAAGATGGAGCTGGCATGTCGTTTCCTATTTGGGGTGATGGAACACTCACTTGAGGGCAGGCTTCTTATGATATAACATCGTGGAGTATATGACTCATATCCTCTAGAACCCAAGGGAAATTATTTTTCCTAGAATCATGCCCCCACTCATAGTGTCTCGTTTCACTAACATCTTATCACCTCAATGAGAACCATAGTAATTCAGCCCTCCCTCTTTATGGGCAGTAAGATTTATGGGTCTTTGTTGGCATGCAGTACTTCAAGGTTTCCACAGACCCTGCAAATTTAGGACTTGGAACAACTTCACGCTTTACACGTATTTGATTTCATTTTCTGTAAATCGTAATTTTAAGAGCTCCAAAATGCATTGCTTTAGTCCACTGTTTGTATTCTGTATAAGATACAATGAGTCTCTGTTTCCTTCCTTTTAAGTTTTCTTTATCTTCCTTTTATAAAATGAAGTTTTCTTGTTTTACTTTTCCTTCTTTCTTTCTCTTTTTTTTTGTAAAAGAGATGGAAGTTTGCACTCATTACCCCCAAATTATCATACATTAATATTACTACCTTTTGGTAGGAGCTTCACTAAAATGATCACAGAAACCTCTTCTTGTACATAACACTCAAGTACTATGCATATTTTAGATTTTAGCCTTGATATTGACAATAGAATTCTTTTGCAAATGGCCACTAGTCTCTTCTCATTCATCATCTTAAACCCAATTTTTTGCAAAGTCTTCACTAGTTCTTCACAGAGTATATCTATAAAACGTTGTTCATGTTAGGATGCAGCTCTAGGAATCATCTTGTGGCAAAGATACTGTTGATCAGGGTTGACCTAATTAGCTAGCCTTTATCAGCCCCTCCTACAAAGGCTTTACCTCCTATAGAGTTGAAACCTCTACAGAAGTGATTGATTTCTTAGAAAATTTTTACATGTTGGAAAACCTGAAGCCAAATTTGATTGTTTGAAATATTTTTTGGTTGTCCTAGAGGAATTAGTGTCATAAGAAAGATGAAGAATTGTATTTCATGTTTTCATGTCCCTGTCATCAGAAACAAACATTTATTTTAAATTGTGTGTGCTTTCCAATGATTTTTTGGCAAGCAAACAAAGAGTGGAGAAGCCCTGCCTACTGGAGGGCTCTCTTCCACTAAGCTTTTGTTTGCCAGGTAATACTGTAGGTAGATGAGGGTTATCCATATAGGAGGTGAGGAGAGGAGATGAAGATTTTTTTCTTTTTGTTTAAATGATTAACGAAAGGTGATACATTTTCTGAATACCACTCCTTAAAGGGGCTCATTGAGTTGATATGGATTATTTTTGTGACTAGTTTGAAGGAAATCATTGCATGACAATGCTTCTAATTAGCCTCATTTCTCACATTTCACTTCCTGTAGGTACCAAAAATGTGAAAAATTGTAGTTCTTGTGGACAGGGATTGCGTATGATTTCTACGTAATGGTAAAAAGTGTCTGGTCACGAATTTGTTATAAATGATTTGAATCAATAATTACCCTGTCACTGCCATTTCAGTTGTGAGTCAAATGTGTAGAATCTCTTAATTTGATCATTTACCAACCACATGTGAGTAAATTTCAACAGGTGTGAAAAAAATCAAGAATTTTGTGAACCAACAAAATAAGCCCTTTAGAGGAAATTTAAGACTTACTATATTTTCTTGCTTAAGTAATTTAAAGGGCAATTCTTGTCATCCCAGACAGTTCCAATTCTCCCAACTAAGCAAGTTGTAGCTCCTCCCATAAATGTATAAAGCTCCTCCTTGTGCACACACAAACCTATTTTAATATTGCTTAAGGCCATATCCTGGTGAACATACAAGGCTATACTGTAATGTGTAATCCAAACACTCTCTGCATTGTATGGAATGTGAGCTATTCTACATCTTTCAAATTTTCAAACTCTGATGTCAATCAAAGAGCACTCACCAACTGAGAATTTTGATACCTCCACACTAAAAATATACTTTGGGATAATGAGTATTTGTCTTTAAATACAAATAGAATCTACTCCACTGAACAAGATCTAAGAAAATGGTTGACTGATGCTATTTTACTTGTCTCGGACAATTGGAAAAGAGTTAAATTTCAGCCCTTGCCATGATGGGCAGTGCAGCAATGGGACACAGCCTGACTTGAACATGCAACTATTCACCAAGTTAGGAGTAAAGGAAAGGTAAAATTCACCCACCTACAGTACCCACCGTCTGAATAGAGGAGACACCCAGAGTCCATCTTCTCATGCCAGGACTATTGCATGTCACATAGTTCCCCCACCTTCCTGGTGGGTGTATTCATGAGCGCCTATACTTACCCCTTGCTACATCAGCAGAAGGAGAATGAGGACAAGCTGTCGGCCAAAATGGCAGACATCGGGGGTGCAGTATCAGAACTACCCCGAGTTGCGCATAGCACGAGAGATTTATGCAAATAAGATGTAGCAAGGGGTAAGTATATATCAGCAAAGTGAATGCAAAGGTTTTGTTACTTTGTCTCTCATTTTGTGCCTAAGATATTTCTACTGAGAAAAAATATGGTAGCAAAATCCTCTTCTTACTTTTTTCTTTGTTTTATTTTTTATTTTTTGTTTTATTTTTTGGTCAACAGAAAGCTAAGAGAATGAGCCAACTTTTTACCTCGTCAAAACGCCTCTTCATCTTATGTGTTTTTCTTTTGGATGTAATCTTTCTTTTGTAAGATTTTCCTTGGCAAACATTTATGCCAAGATACTTGCCAGAAAATGTATCAATAATCACACCCCCATGGCAAATAATTTCTTTTGGGGATGGGAGTGGGTGGTGAATAGTGGGGCACTTAACAGGACACCAAGAGTTTTCCAGTCATACACTTTACATACATTGCTTTTGCACAACAGGAAGTTAAGGGGTAAACCCCTAACACTGCATATATCATTATGTCAACAACACAGTTTTGCCTTCCAGTATATAAGCATATATACATTACAAGCAGTGAAGCAATCTGCACAGATAAAATAAATGATTGAAACTTGAGTTTGAACTGAGAACATTCAAAGAGGGTAGGGGTTGACATTAGGCATCTTTGTAATCAAAGTCAACTCCAAGTTTTAACAGTCTATAAAGGCTCAGGGTTAAGAATGTGCGTAGAATAATTCACCCAGATTCAGGGTCACTTTGAAAGGAGGAAAAATATTTGGGAGGGTCCCTATTGCTTTGAAGGATGGAAGCAAAGTCAGAGAATCGCCTTCTTCCTTCCTTGAAACACAAGGCATAAATGATTTTCCCTCTTTAAGCAATGAATTAACCTGCCTAGTAACTCTGTTGACAGTCCTTACAAAGTGTGACACCACCAAAGAAGTTAAAGAACACGGAGACGGGCATGCAGGGGCTTTAACCCTGCACTTTTTCTGAGGTGGGCATTTTGGGCCGCCTTAAACTGGGACCTAGGGCTTCTATTTTCTTAAACATATTGCGCCACTTTGATGATTAGCCCTCCCCCCACTTCAAAATCAACCCTGCAGTCCATGACTCCATGTCAACAACCATCAACAATTCTACTCGCTGCATGGTTCGCCTTCTCACGCCCAATCATCATTACAGAGACAAATCTTTATATCATGTTCAAGTTCTATTTTCCTTACCTCTGCCCTCTAAATGTTGCATGATGTGAGAAACAAACAAATGAAAAAAATCTTTGCACCCTCTGTATTGTATGCAAACTGGTCACATGATCCCTTTCTCTAGCTTCTGTAGATCCAAGTCCATCTTAGCCAGATCACATTGAATGCAAAGAATACTCTGGATATCACAGTACCACTACCAATACCAATGGCAACCACCAGTGGTACCATCTCTGTCATCAAACTACATCATACCATAACTGATTTGTAGCTTTCCTTCCCATGATGCAAATCTCAATAATCTTGCTGATGTTCACCTTGCATGTGTGCTTGTTCTTCGCTGTGGCCAATACCAACTCGAGATGGAGTAGATCAACATTTTCAAATCTCTTCGGCCCTCTCCTCTTTTTATCGTCTTCTTAGCTCTACCTCATTCGGTTTTCTTTGATGATTTCAAGAGCAGGGTCAACATCATCACCAGACAGTATTAGATAGTCAAAACAGCAAATCAAATGCTGTCCGGTATGATGTTGCCAAAGCCCTTGCCACTCGATCAAGACTTGGAAGAAAATGTCAAACATGCCATAGTTAGGATAAAAGCAACTTTTTTTCCACACTGATTAACAAGCTGATTTAAACTTCAAAAGCATGGTACACAAATCTCCATGATCCATGTAGAATTGTATGCCAGAGATCATGCTGACTGGAATTTTCTGTGCAATACTTATCTTTTGAGAGCGTTAATCATACTTCATGTTAATCTAAATTTGAAAGTACAAAATGGCCTTTACTATGTAACTGCAAATACAGAAATACACAAACAGTAACAATAATGGCCCACTTTTAAAGCCCATAACCAATTTTTCTATTGACTCTCCTCAATTTGATTTCAAAGTCAGATACTAGCTGTAAGACCAGGATCAAATTTGCAACATTGTAATCAACCTGGACACTGAGTTGTGCACCACCAGAGCAGCTGTACCCCTGTCTCAGTGATTCTTCCATCTTCACTAAAGGCCACAAATAGTCTATACACACTATGGGCTACATGAAGGGACACAAAATTTTGCCCAAAATGGTCCCACAGTACCTACCGCATAATCAGCTTGGCATGTACCAAAGTTATTACTGCCTATACACTATTATTTACCCTTTTACATGTCTCGTTATAAGGAAAAGACCAACCGTGTAGACCTGTCCTTTACCTCTATATTATACACTTTCAAGATGAATACAGCTGGCGTCTTCCTTGTTCACGAATACGTTCAAGAATGTTCTTGACTACGTCATGATCATCATCACCTCAGCATTCATGTCATCATCACTACAACCAAAAAAGATGAAACTGCTACTAAAGTCCCAGTGCTAATGTGATGAGTGGTACTGAGTCAACCTGAAGAGGGAGGCGAGAGGCAGCAGACGCAAAGGAGTAACAATTAGGAATAATGTCTGAAAACAAGATGAGGGCAAAGTCAGGTGATAAGATTTTTCCTGTTGCCTTTTCATACTTCTCTTGCTATGTCTTTGATGTTTTTCTCAATTCTTTCTTCTCCTCAACACATGGGCACGGCATTTTGCTTTGACTGCTATGGTATATCAGTAATAATTACATATTTACTTCCTTTCTAAAGGTTTTCTTGACATACACAACTGCTGAGAGAATCATGTCCAATTAAACATCATGTCTCTAGGATGTACCTTACCAAAATCAGTTCCATACAGATTGATGGTAAATACATCTTTCTCTTGAGAGAATCAATCTCATTTAAAATTTTGAGAATGTCTCACTTTCAGATCAGGTCTGATCAATAGGCCTACATTGTACGACATCAAAATCCATTTCCAAGATTCAAATATCCTTTCAAAATATCTGCAATTTTGTTATTTCACTAATTAACATTTCCTGCCTTCCAACACTACACGGACTAAAGAATCACAGGCTGACATTCCTTTTCCCTCATGGAACTCCAACTTTCATCCCACTTGCAAGAGGTTTGCCACTAAAAATCAGTTGCCAAGCAGACGGTCCCCTTTGTGCCAAACTGGAAAGACTTCATACACACTAGTCAACTAGCAGAATTTGCTCTCCATGTTCTCCATGGCCCGAGCCTACTTTCTCCAGTAATGTGTGACTGGCACTTGTTAAGATCACAGAACACTGACATTTTAAAGGAATTCCATCTCCCCTCCTTAAGTCTTGGAGCTGTCCCTCCCAACAGGATTTGAAGAATTTTAATGCTCTCATTACCAACCTCCCCCATTTTTCTCCATCTTATTTTGAAATAGTTATGTAGGATGTTTAAAACCTACACAGTCACCATCTTCTGGTGGTGTTTCACTGGCCTCAACTAGAGAACTTCCAGATAGTATTAGACAAGGGATTTAGATCGCTAAAAGTTGTTTCTTTCTTCTAAGCAGACAGAGAGGTCATAGGCAAATTTAATGATATACTGTACTGTATGAACTTTCTGCACCTTGTTTGAACTACTATACTGCAGATTCCATCAATGCTTTCATAGAACCTCTAAAACAGGTAACTGTTCAGAGAAGAGCCTTCTATGCAGATTAAATCATAAAGCTTCCTATTCAAAGAAAAAGATGAATTTTCCTGCCAATTGCAACGCCTAAAGGAAAAGACATAGCACCACTGTACTTGTGTAAACCCTTCTGTTACAAGGTATACCGGTATAGGCTACCATACTGCATTTTCAGCTAAGAATGCCATTCGTGGTTTTTTAAATTTCCTTAATTTTAGCCTAACATCTTTTATTAAAGGTTTCAGGGTGAGGGTTCAGTCACAGTGTAGGAGAGTATTAAACAAAAACGACTGGCATACTGCAAACACATATTAACCACAGTTCTCAAACACTGCTATCATGTATGGTAGAAAGAACATTTCAGCTGAATTGTTCACAGGTATACCATATAGAGCAGAGTTAACGGTAGCTATATGGTGTTACTGAGCATTGTCAACTGGGAACTGCCCAGTTACACCGAGCACTCCTATGTTATTTGGAAATTACCACCCAGCACTACCCCCAAACCTCTGGTACTGCCCCTTAGCTACAGTAAGTTCACCACTAAGCTAAATGTAGATAATATGAAGCCACAGTTTAACCATAGAGCTACTACCTTGGAGTAGCATGGTTTAACTCACCTACCTGTATTAAAATGGTCAGGACTTTGTGAGCATGCATGTTCAAGAGCTCATAAATAGACTCTTATCAAAATGTTGGGAGATAACATCTGTCCAGAAAAGGAGACATTAAATATTCAAGACAGTGGTACTGTACCATCATTGAAAGGAAAACCATAAATCAGTATCAAAACTTAGTTCGTCACTACTATAGACATATATTAAGAACAAATAAATGTTCAGAGCAATTCCTTATTCTAAGTTTAATAGACCATTAGTAAAAGCTTGACGTTTTCGGGGGAATACATTCTTCCAATTTGCGGCAATTGCAAAACTTACTCTGAACATGCAGCGGTATTACTTGGAACTGTAATTCTTTTAGTCTCAAATATTACACGTTGGTGTCATTTGCCTAAACAATCCTTCCTTCACCCATCATTCTTCCAGAATGAGTAATCTAACACACTCATACAACTGGTGTAAAAATAGAAGTGACTATATTACTGCATTTGTCACCAGCTCTGAATCATACTGCTTGTAATCTTAAATGTCACACAATCCTATTCCTACTACAATACAGTATCATACCATTTAAGTTCTGTTTCTACTTAAAATTAGTCTACCAACATCCCTTCACCTCTCCCCCCCCCCCCCCCACCAAAAAAAAAAAAACATAGCATGTCAAATAATTATTTTGCTCTTGAGTTTTCTCAAAATTCAATACTACAAATGTTAAAGGGAATCAGTCACCACAATATTATTATGAAACATCAGCTTAATCTTCACCTGTAGATCCTCCAGTGTCTACCTTACAAATATAAACACAGTACCTTTAACAGTATTTTGGAACATCAACTCTGCATAATTATGTAAGGTAAACGGAGGAGTTCCTCGTAAACTGAACATTTTAACACCAAAAGTACTTCTGCATAATTAAAATGAGCCTTTTATGTATAATGGCATTAAAGGGTATAGGTGTCCTGCATTTTCCCTTAAGCCCAAACAATGCCTTTTTTCTCTTTTTGATACACATCATGTCTTTGATCCGTAATTCTGAATTGAGTATTTACTCTTCTCAACAAACAATAACATACTCTATCCAATTAAAAAAGTAAAAACAATTAATCCATACCTGACTGGATCTATGATACGTTACCATACTGTTGAAGCACAGCGTGTCTTTCCTTGGTTAAGCTAATCTTAATGATTAATCTCCCATCCATGCCCAAATTCCAACCTTGGTTGGCAGTCTATCTCCCAAGAGTGTGGCCACCCTTCTCCTTCCCAACCTGTTTATAAAGCTACACACATCCTCCATTATTGGGAATTTCCCCACATGTCTATTTATAAACAGCGATCAATTACTTTTGTAAACACAAGTGAAAGGAACAGTCACAAGTTAATGACAACAATGAGAAATCCAATTTCCTAGATTACTTGCTTGTTTCTCCATATCCATTCAACAACAATTTCACAACAGTTTGAATGAAGCAATATTGTACTATACTGATGACATTGAGAAGTTCAAAGGCTACGGAATCTCGTTTTTGAATCCAGACCTGAGTCTAACTTGACAGAGAAATGGAAGTACAGGCTGTATCATGAATACAGTACTCAAACTGTTGTATCTTCAAATTAGCTACAGTAAAAGTACATGAGTAGTGTACAAGCAATTTTGCAGACCTTCAATGAGTGATAATCAGTCGGACTTCACGGCATGCACTGAGAGAGACAAACCGGTACAGACAACCACCAACGGCGAGGATGTGTGGGTTGAAGGCAAGGCTGATAGGAAGTAAATGAGGGAGGTAAGAATTTTGCAACAATCATTTATGACTTGAGTGAGTGAGTGGGACAGACTTTTAGCAGCCATGTGGTCAGGAAGTGGTGCTGTCAATCTTTGCATTTATTCAAAGTTCAATATTTACTGGCACTACTCAGATGGTCCTAGATAGATTTGAACAAGTCCATAAACTCCCAATCACAGGAGACCACATGTAAACAGGAGCAGAGAAGTAAACCAACTTGAGGTTTACGATCCTTGACTTTCAAAGTGTAAAATTTATTGACATAATAAAGTTGCACCCCATGCAGAAACTTTAAAACATAAAATACACCTGCATTCCATACATGAATGTTTCAAACTATTTTTATTTCCTCAAGCTATCTCAGAAACTAGGGCTCAGAGTAAAATGCTGTAGCATGTCACTGGGGGCAGTGGACTACAAGTACATACAGCCATTATTGTGATAATATTTGAACATCACACCCACCTGCGCTATATAGGCCTACACCTTGATTGGTACTGTGCCTTCCATTACAATTATCCTACTAAGTTTTCTAGCATGTCCCCACTGAAAGAGACTTTTGTGTAGACCTACAGTATGTATGTCGTACAAGGTGACTTTGATTTCAGTAAGACAGAAAATGTCCTTCTGGATAAACCGGTTTATTTCATTAAAGTTTATTTCATTATATGAAAGGGTCACAAACCTGATGGTTTTCATGTATTAAGAAATCCTTCCCATGTCCATCGGACAATTTTTAAGCTAAATCCAAGAAACACAAAGTAAAAGTAGTCAAATCAGCATCTTTCTAGAAAATTATCACAACCTATTGCATCACAAATTTACAATGAAGTTGTTTTGACAGTTAGAACTCATGTGTCGGCAATAGGCCATTGCAAAACCATGGACATTGCCAAAAGTATCTGAGTTTAATATTCCTGCTGACCACACACTTTCTACTTCACCTTTTCATAGAAATTTCCAGAGAAAAATTTTCAATTACATAATACAAGAGAAAAATCTCACCAACAGACACACCCAAACAAATAAGAGAATACAAAGAAAGCAAAAATCCCCACCTTTTTAAGGTTCCGCCCAGGCATTACTTTCTCCATGGAAGTTTCCCTACCTTCAGAAAAAAGGATCAAAATAAAAACAAAAGTTCTGAAACAGGTGTCCCCCCTGAATGAAAGGATGGAATTTCCCACCTCAAATGTTGAAAACTCTTCAATGATGGGCATTTTTAAGTTTCAGTATTTTCCAAGAGTTCCTTTAGAGACCACATCACCTTTTTTAATGATAAAATCAGCAATTTTATATCACACTTAAACTGCAGACAATGATCCCACACAATATCCTGGTTTATAAATTATGCAACGTCTTGACAGGAAGTTAGTACCTGTCTCGGATTATATCCAAGAAACAATTTCTCTACAATCAGCAGAAACTATACTCTAAAACAAAAACATTTACACAGAAAGAGGATGATGTGGAATTTTTGAGACATTTTGCAACCCTCATCTCATTTTTAGAAACTGGGCTAGTTTTTATTTATTTTTTTTTTTCCTCCTAAAACAAAAATGAAATCGCAGTTTAGAAGGAATAATTTAGAAGATATGAACACTTTTTTGTATCGATTTTCATGAAGATCTGTATTTTAGTTTAATTTAGCAAAACCTTCACTGTACTACGTTTTGAATCTGTGCATCTCGCTTTAAATTGGCATGCCGAACCTAGCAGGTTAGCACAGCAGTCACATATATTTTGCAACTTTGTTCCCAAAGTTTTAAATAGTTTAAAAACGATGTGGTCGATCGGGTCTTGGCCAGTATAGAAATATTTTGCAGAATAGTTAAAGATTTATGAATGATCCTATGTATAAAACTGAAAGCATGAATAATTGGTTGCGTCCACAGAGATGGAACAACGTGACATTTCAGAGTGGGAATGGATGCTATTAAAGGGCACACAGTCAACCCAATTTGACTTATCGTAGTAGTACACTCCCTTCATTATTCATATATGGCATTTTTTTTATCATATGACGTGATTTTTCTGTAATAAAATTGATACATTCACGCAGAATAACATGATAAAGGATTCAATATCATAAATTCCATATTTGTATTAAAGGGAAAATGCAGTCACCCCAATCACAGTTAGGATACCCTGTAACTCTAGTTCATGAATGGCCTATTTTGATCATGTGACAATATTTTAATAAGTTAATTGTGAACTCGAGGAGAATTTCTCTTTGCTTCACCCATTGTTTGTAATAGTTATGTTCAAATCGTCATCAGAGGTGCTTGTAATGTAATAAGAGGAAATTTGCAAGAGTTTGCTGATTTTTCAAAGCAAATTTTAGGGTGACTGTCTATTGCCTTTAAAGGACCCTAAAAGCTTTGAAACATGTTATTCACAACTTTCAAAATAAGGCTAAAGAAGCTGTTTATTCCCTCCAACAAACAGGAAGTGTTCATCAAAACATTTAAGTAGAGCACAATTCCCTAATATTTTTATGAATGATTTGTATGGTACCCACATCCTTCCCCAGAGTATCATAATGTATGTATGTGTAACAGCATCTCAGTGTGTCTGAATCTGACCACAATGTTAGGCAGAGGAGGGGGAAGTAGAAATGTGCTGGTTGGGGAAGGATATATGCTGCAGAAACCATGCATGAAAATTTGATGATTGAGTAGGCCAATGGCTGATCACTGCTTTAGGGGCCACAGGAAGTATGTGGGTGGATAATAAGCAGGTACACACTAAGTACAGTACACACCTGCTGGTATAGGCTGCTAGGGTGAAAACTACGGTAGGTACTATGTACAAGATACAATTAGTAAACAAGCACAGGATAATTACCAAAAACTCTTGCTTACTGTTCAACGTATGTGCTATACAATACAGCCATGTAATAAAGCTACCACCTGCAGAAGTGTTCAAAGCACTATTCATTATTGTCTTTCAGAAATAAAGCCTTCAATGGCTACAAACCTAAAATCATTGGGTATATTTCTGGTAGCTACAATCAGAGACAGTGTTCAATTTTAAGGAATTAGCCATGGTTGTCCCAAGGACTATCAGTTTGTAAAATATGGTTGTCCTGCTCAAAATCAGTTAGTCCGTACAGTACTACCTGTAGCGCCACTTCTACCCATTGTACAGTAGCAATCATGGAATCGAAAGCACCTTAATATATCACCATTCCTCCATAGTGGCTTTAACTTTAATACACCGCATAAAAAACCCAGATATCTATACGCGTACCCTCAATAGCATCTACAGTAGTGTATTACAAAT